>VKOC01016496.1:0-95841 GCA_009364415.1 Spea multiplicata
ACTATATAGGTAGCTGTCTTAAGACTTACATTGCCATAGCCCTCCATCTCCTTCTTGTATGATTGTTTTATATATCTTGTTATCCACTTTTAAATTAGCGCACAATTACAAAGGTGATTTTTTAATGTTCATTAATAGCTGAGATGCATTGACATCCATTGACTTTCATGGGTAATATAGTAAAACTGAAAATATTCTTATTTTTAGGTATGATGGGATCACCATAGTGAGAAATGGAGGGACACATGGGAATGTTTCTGTACGCTGGATTATTAAACGTAACAGCATTGACACCTCACCTGTGTCCTCTGACATCTTGCCTGAATCTGGAACTCTCCAGTTTGCTCAGGGACAGATGCTGGCTACACTTCATCTGAGAATTCTAAGTGATGACACACCAGAAGAAGCAGAGGCGTATATGGTGCAGTTATTGGCAAACACTGTACAGGGGGGTGCTGAAGTGGGCTCACCTTCAGAGGTTAGTTTTATCGGTGAAGAACAAAACATTGCATATGTGGATTGAGATCTTTTGATTCACAAGAACATAAATTCTATGACTTTTCCCCTTACACCTACTGAAATGTATATGTGTAGCAGTTTCCTTTTTATATAGGATAATATATCATGAGCTGAACCACGTAATCAACTTTAATAATGTCTTTTCTTGAGACTCTTAAGATATTGATTAGACTTTTGCTTATAATATTTCTATTTTAAGCATGGTCATTCTGATAATCTAAAACATATTTCCAAAATGATTGTTGCCAAGGCCTTTTTTATTAGTAAATAGTGTTATTTTCCTATGTACGTTTTTCAAGGCCTGTGGACTAAAATATGTGTACTGTTTGTTTCTAAAATTATTTGCTTTAATGTTATGGTTGAATTTGCTTTGACTGAAATTCTGTAAGAAGACAAGTATGATTATTATGTCTCTACCATACAATTGAGGGGGTCTGTTGAAATGTACAATGTTTACCTTTTTAGTCCTAGTCAAGATAGCCTTATATATGCCTTCTTTTTGTTTACATTTACTCACCATACTTTACACTTGCACTTTAACACACATAGCCAACCAGCAATTCCTGTAAGTATGTAAAATATGTAGACATGGTAAAGAGGTTAACATGCTGTTCAACCAGACATTACAATTGGGAAGACATTTGAGTTAAGTGACTTTGTCCAGGGTCTGAGTGTTTGTGAAAGCACCTGACAGCTGACCTCCTGGGGTTTTCATTTTTCTGCATTCTCTATTAAAAATGGTGCTTTATACAAAATAAATCCAATTAGAGGTATTTCATTGGTCAAAAACACCTTGTTGATGATAGTGACCGCCAGTGTATCTAATGCTAATGTGTATCTAACATGCTATTTAATTGCATGTTTACTGAAAGGCATGTTCTTCATCCTCTTCCTTTGTTGTAGCTTGTGTTCTACATTCAGGACAGTGATGATGTGTATGGCTTGATACAATTTAATGGTGCAGAAGATCAGAAAATCGAAAGCAGTCTTGAAGGACGATCTTTGGCTTTAAGCTTCGTGAGGCAAAATGGAACCAGGGGAGATGTAAAACTGATTTATAGTGCTTTTTATATTCCTGCTGGACCGGTGGATCCATTGAGAGCAAAAGACGGTGTACTAAACATCTCCTCAAGGAATAGTGTGATTTTTGAGGAATCAAATTCCTTCATTAAAGTGAAACTACCAATACGAAATGATGCATTTCTACAAAATGGGGCCCATTTCCTTGTACAGGTACTGCCATATCAAAATTATAATCCACGTGAAAGGGATTCTGCCAGGAACAGTTTTAAAGTTTTGTTTTTGCATCAAAATCTGAAAAAAAAAACGTTTTGTGTATGTTTGTGTTTTCTATTTGCCAGCGCTGAAGTTGGCTGGCATCTCTGTTCTTCAAAAGCAAAACCTGCATCTAGATCTGAGTTTCATGGTTTTTCCAAAAAATATTTTGTACAGAGCTGTAAATGTTCAAATTATTTTTATATCACACATCCTAAGTATAAGGTATAGATTTATTGGGTTATAATTAGCAACAAGTTATAATTAAGGGACTATACAGCTGTTATATGTTCGCGTATATGTGCCAGAGTGTGTGTTGCAAGGGGCAAAGAAGGCACAGACAAGCAGTTTGGGGGCAATCATGGCACAAACAAGCTGTTTGAGGACAAGTATGGCACAGACAAGATGTTTGAGCTGTTTGGGGGCAAACAATGGCACTCACACGGTTTTTGTGGGCTAAGATGGTATTGTAGGATGTGTTGCTTGATGAAGTTAGGGGGCCTTGGGGCAATTTTTGCACAAGGGCCCTGTGGTTTCTAGTAAACCATTACAAGGTTTGGACATTTACCATTACTAGGAATTCTATTTTAACTGCCATAGCCATAAACATAAGTATAACAGAACCCTTAAATAATTCTGCAAAACAGTAATAGACATGGTTATGTTAACAATATCAAGGGTAAATTGATCTTAGTTGTAAATAAAAGTTTCTGTTTTCAGCTGTAACAACAATTTGTTTTTGTGTTCCTATGCCAGATTATGAGTTATATGATAAATGACAGAAAACAAACAAGGAACAACACTGTCCACCATGTGTGTAAAATAATGATATTTCCCCCATACATTTAAGGAAGATGGCTATAGAATTCAACAGGCTATAGAATGCCTAGATTACCTGTGTACTATGTGTTTAGAATTATATTTCTCAGAGAGGCACCCAGAACCACAAAAAATACCGACTTCTGAACTTCCCATGCAGTTAACGCTTCCTTAAAGGTCCTTATCCCACAAAAGAGGATGCTTTGTTCTGTATACTTCTTCACCAAGTGAGCTGTAGAAATCAAATGATCATACATATCATACATCATATGCATTTACTTGAAACAAAGTTCCTTTGTAAATAAAATATTGAGTTTAAGAAAGAAAAAGCCCATTTGCGGAAATGAAGGTTTGATTTTTTTGAGTTGCACTGTTTGTGAAGTAGGTGGCTCATTGGCCATCTTCCCAGAAAGGCCTATTTTCACTTGTGAAAGGCTGTGAGTCCCCCAGCTTATATTAAAACTGCGTTTTTCACAAATCCCTGTTACTTGGACAAATGAGCCAAAAGATCAGTGTACAGGAAAAATAAAACAGGGCCAAAGTGCTAACAAGCAAAACCCAGACTTTTGTTGTACTACAAGGATTACTACAAGAGCACTGGAAGAAAAACTCCCAGTATATTTGTACATTGGGCACAAAAGAGGACATAGTATGTTTGGAAGAGGCCTTAGATTCATTATTCATTCGGTAGACTTTTTATTTTAGTTCTCAAATACCCCATTGATAAAGGAAAGCTTTAAGAACTGGAATCAATGTAGAAGTCATATCTACTAAGCTGTGTTAAGATTTAGAAGTAGTTTGTGAAATAGCAGCAGCTAACAATTCATTCTTTTAGATTACAATGATTATAGTGCATGTAAATTTTGAGACTATATTTGTATCTAGTTAACAATGCCTTTCAAACACTCTTACCACACTAAGCAGCAGGGACCGAACCAGAAACCACAGGGCCCCGGTGCAAAAATTCCTCTGGGGATCCCCAACTTCACCAAGCAACATGCCCCACAGTGCCACCTTTGCCCACAAACAGCTTGTGAGTGCCACCTTTGGTCCATGCCTTGGCGGGTCAGGGCTGTTTTGACAGCAAAAAGAGGGACCTACACAATATTAGGCAGGTGGTCATAATGTTATGGCGTATCGGTGTATATCTATATATATTATCCCAGATACATTAACTGAAAGCAAAATGTATCACTGTTTTGTTTATCACATTGCTGTTTTCTGATTATTTTTAGCTGGAAAATTGTGACCTGCTGAGACCCACTCCTATTGTGTCACCAATCAGCCCAAGGATAGGTGTTCTCCGAAATATTTCGCTAAAGGTTACCCCAGATATTGCGAATGGAGAGATTGGTTTCACCAGCAATCAACCCATTGTTGTATCAGAGCCAGAAAATTCATCCTTTGAGGTGGTAAGAAGATTGGCAATGTTAATTCAAATACAAACGTATCAAAGCTCATTTTTAGTATTCCAGTAGTTAAATCAATATTACAGCCCAAGTAACATGCATGTCCCAGATGGTTAACTTATCAAATATTCCTGCTGTTACTATTGACCCAAAAGAAGGATAAACAGGTAATATGCTAGTGTTTGTAATAATTATCTGAAATATTATTGTATACCCTATAAAAAGAAGGGATACACATCATATCTGTACCTGATATACAGAACTTTTGAGGTCTTAAATTGAAAGTTATGTGTGTGATATTACTATCAATTTATAATGGGCAGAAAAGTTATTCCTCTTTATATTAAATATAGTTACATAGTAAATAAGGTTGAAAAAAGACCTAAGTCCATCAAGTTCAACCCTTCTACCTAACCTTCCTATTCTTGATCCAAATATAATACTTCTTTGATTCTCAATCTATGGTATGTGTGTACTTTGGGGTACTTATGATGGACTCATAGACATGTATGCCAGTGTTATTTCAGTACTGATAAAAACACACTAATGTACCTTTCCTATCCTGACCTTTTGCCCTGTCTTGTAATTTCACTCACAAAATGTATCCCTAAAATTGCATCTTGGAGGGCATTCTACAACCTAAAGCTCAGTATCTCTAAAACTGGCCTGTTGGTCTTCTCTATCCCCTGTGTCTTCTACCTCCAGTTACTTATATCTTCATTACATTTCACAGTTCTTCATTCTACCCAACAACCATGCTTTGGTGTTACTCTCTTCTGACACATCACAGAGTCACCAAATCCTGCCATCTGCGCCTGAGAAATCTCTTGAATCTAAACACAACTGAAATGCTAATATCTTTTTGGATTACTGCAACTCATTACTAACTAGCCCACCTCTCTCCAGCTTTTCAATAGTCCAGTCTATTCTTTATACCTCTCTAGTGTTATTATGCCATAGCTATTCAGCTGCTCCACACTGTGCCACGTTTACTACCTCTGAACTCCTGATCTTTACTTACAGGCCCCTTAACAAAATGGCACCCCTATATGTCTGCTTTTATATTTAAATACTCCCCTAATCTTATTGTATTCTTATGACTTCCTTTTTTCAGGTTTCTATTGCTCTACATCGAGATGGAACTGGAGGAGATGCCGTTGTTTTCTGGAGTCTGAAACCATTAGGCTTAAATGCAAATGCCATCACTCTGGGTGACTTAGGTCCTTTCAACGGATCTGTGATGTTTTTTTCTGGGCAAAGCAACACATCTATAAATATAACAATCAAAGCAGATGAAATTCCTGAGATTAACGAAACCGTTGTAATATCACTAGACAGGTAAACTAAAATGTGTATTAATTTATCTAGATATAGTAACATTTATAATTTTTTTCTTCTCTTGTTCCCACTGTATGACAGATGGTAGCCCACATTTGAAAACCACTAAGCTTAGTCTATTCATTAATTTCACATAGGTAATTTTTAGGATACCCTATTTCTATGGTTTAGAAACTGTTTCTCAAAATTAACAAATCAAGTCCAAAGCCATTAATGAATCCTAGTACATTTTCCTCTGTAATTAATATAAGTGCTAACTACAAAGATTGTAATTAGTCTGTAATTCTTGACCAGAACTGGTTTGCAGCAGGGTGACAACAATTAGGAACAATAGTGTTAGGGTTGTAGTTGACAAGCTTGAATGTATTTCCCTGAGTACTAAATAAGGTTTCATGCATGTTCAGAGCTTTTGGGATCTTCAGACATTGTTTATGGCATATCACTGACTAAGCAAGAACCCTAAATATATGGAACACTGACTGCAAATTGTCATGTCTTCGATAGTCGAGGGATAAGCCAAATGGCAAATGATTTAAGTAAACTGGAAAAATGGTCAGAGCTGTGTCATCTGGCATTTAATGTGGATAAATGCAAAGTAATGCATCTAGGGCCTAATGGTTCTTATCTGCCATCACTCTCTATGTTTCTATTAAAAACATTGTTAAAATTCATGCCTGTCATGACAATCTATGACTATTGCCAAATATGAAGGTCAAGGCTTCTCAAGACAGAAGTAATCAAGAGAGAATTTAGGGCCACTAAAGTGATAAGTGGTGCCACTAACAAAACATACCAGGAAAGACTTTATGTATATCAGCAAAATTCGGGGCGCATGTGTACATAGAAAAAAGAAATAATCTGATAGTGTGATATTGTCAAAAAACAATAAGAATAGGTAGAAGGTGTAAAATGCACTCACAAACAGTGCCAGCACAACAGGCTCGTCTGAGGTATGAAGACTGTTCTTTATTCTTTAAAATCTCTAAGAGCATAAAATAAAGAAAACAACCATATGGTGCAGTATCTTCCTTAATAGTATGTGCGCAAGTTAAAAAAGCACTTACAGGATGGTTGAATTCAAGTCGCTATTCAAAATAAATGTCCATTGAAGTGGATCAGGAACATGCAGATTCAAAAAACTTCTCAACGCGTTTCGCCGCTCACTGGGCTTCCTCAGGAGAAATAAATATCAATTGATGTCATCCGCTATGATAATCCGCAATCGTGGTGAGTAAAAATAGATTCTATTTTGCTGATTACGTGTTTTGAACGCCGAGAGGAGCGTTTTGGTTGGGCTGCGGCAGTGATACATTAGAGAAGTATCTTTTGGTTCCTATCCTTTTACCATCACCTTACACGTGTTTTTTGGGTGTTTTTAGTTTTTCGTTTTTCAGTTTAAGACTTTATGTATAGTCATGGCCAAAGGTTTTGAGAATGACACAAATATAAATTTTCACAAAGTCTGCTGCCCCAGTTTAGATGATGACAATTTGCATATACTCCAGAATGTTATGAAGAGTGATCAGATGAGTTGCAATCAATTGCGAAGTCCCTATTTGCCATGAAAATGAATTCAATCCCCAAAAAGCATTTCAGCACTGCCCGAAAAGGACCAGCTGACATCATGTTAGTCATTCTCTTGTTAACAGAGGTGAGAGTGGGAGGTGAGACATGGACAAGCCTGAAGAGTGGAAGCTTTAAAAGGAGGGTGGTGCTTGAAACCATTATTCTTCCTCTAGTAACCATGGTTACCTGCAAGGAAACACATGCTGTCATCGTTGCTTTGCACAAAAAGGGCCTCACAGACAAGGATATTGCTGCTAGTAAGATTGCACCTAAATCAACTATTTATCTGATCATCAAGAACTTCAAGGAGACAGGTTCAATTGTTGTGAAGAATTTATCAGGGTACCCAAGAAAGTACAGCAAATTGCAACAGGCAGGTGTGAGTGCATCTGCACGCACAGTGAGGCGAAGACTTTTGGAGGATGGCCTGGTGTCAAGAAGTGTAGCAAAGCAGCCACTTCTCTCCAGGAAAAACATCAGGAACAGACTGATATTCTGCAAAAGGTACAGGGATTGGACCACTTCTCTCATGAATCCCCTTTCCGATTGTTTGGGGCATCTGGAAAAAAGCTTATCCGGAGAAGACAAGGTGAGCGCTACCATAAGTCCTGTGCCATGCCAACAGTAAACCATCCTGAGGCCATTCATGTGTGGAGTGGGCTCACTCACGATTTTGCCTAAGAACACAGCCATGAATAAAAAATGGTACCAACACATCCTTCAAAAGCAAATTCTTCCAACCATCCAAGAACAGTTTGGTGACGAACAATGCCTTTTTCAGCATGATGAAGCACCTTGCCATAAGGCAAAAGTGATAACTAAGTGGCACAGGGAACAAAACATTGAAATTTTGGGTCCATGGCCAGTAAACTCCCCAGACTATAATCCCATTGAGAATTTGTGGTCAATCCTCAAGAGGAGGGTGGACAAACAAAAACCCACAAATTCTGACAAACTCCAAGCATTGGTTATGCAAGAATGGGCTGCCATCAGTCAGGATGAGACCCAGAAGTTAATTGACAGCATGCGAGGGTGGATTGCAGAGGTCTTGAAAAAGAAGGGTCAACACTGTAAATATTGACTCTTTGCATAAACTTAATGTAATTGTCAGTAAAAGCCCTTGACAGTTATGAAATGCTTGTAATTATACAGTATACCATAGTTAAATCTGACAAAAATATCTGAGAACAGTGAAGCAGCAGACTTTGTGAAGACCCATTCTTGTCTCATTCTCAAATCTTTTGGGTAACGTATACACGGTAGAAGAGTGATGGTAGACGAAGCATTTAAGTAGAAGCCAGAACTAAGTGACAGATCGGGTCCTCTAGTTTACAGCCACTGGATGGATACGCATGGCTACGTGTTGTAACAATATAAAAACATGTAGCTGTGTGTATCCTGCCAGTGGATGCACATGTATCAGTTAGTGGCTGCTGGCTTTCAAGTGACAAGGCCATCTTCCATCTCCGGTCTTGCCCTGGAATAGTACAAACAAAAACTGGATTTCACGAAAGCTTCAGATGTGCATAAAGTTATGCTAAACAATTCAAAAGGTTCTGAATGGATCAACTAGTTCTCTCACTTTCAATATATTCATGCCAATGACTTGGGATTAGTGTTTCAAAATTTCAAGCAGTGCCGACACACATATACCAGTCATAAGGTGAAAACCCCTTGCTACTGGATGGTATAATAATTACATGTTATTAGCAGTAGGTGTTATTAGTACCTAAGACATGAGGGCCCTGATACATTACCAAGTACTTAATACTTACAGTCTATCAGTGAAGCAGCATTTACACCGACAGACATTGCATTTGTCTCCCAACTGTCCCAGTCGAGTTGTTATATTACTATTAGGTACCCAGCAGAGTATTTCAGACTGTATACGAATTCTGCAGGGCACAGTGCTAGAATTTTACAACAGAAAGAGAATGATTTTTCAATAGTTCTCAGGCAGTTTTAACATTGCTTTATAATAATATGCCTGTGCCATTGTGAACTGATGGAAATGCAAGAACAGTGTGCACTTAATACCTACGGAACCCTGCAAATTGTGCGATTTCTTCTATGGAAATTAAAAAAGCTACAAATTATATAGCAGTTGACACTAACAAAGCAGGGTTTAAATTTGCTGATGAGAAAGAAATTTGTCTGAATAAATAGAAAACCCTGTCCCCCATGTTCCAGCTGTGACTAGGCATGTTTCAAAGCAGTAAATGTGAATGAGTATAAAACAAACCCAGGGTTCTGTATCACAGGATGATCAAAGGAATTAGAGGTCTTACGCTGGATCACAGCAGTAAGCTTATTCTTAATTACTGTGACAGTGTTAACAAAAGAATGTTGAAAGTGTAAAACCTGAAAGTACAGAAAGAATGTACATTCACACACAATCACAGCTATATAGATAATATGGCAAGATGGGGTTTTTATATTGGGATTAAATGTATGTTGATGAATGAAAGAAAAAAAAAAAAGATGAATGAAAAAAAAATTAAAGGACTGTACATTTGCTTTTAAATGTTGCGGTGATCAAACCTGAAAAACTAATTTCCTAAAATGAATGTGTAGCACTTATGTAATCCATACAAATGATCTAATATTTAAAATCTATCCATACAATGACATTTTTGTGGGTTTCATTTTTATTTGGTTTGGCTACCATGTTTTACTTTAACTTGCATGGTGACCATTTTTCTGTTACTAACTAGGAGTTAAAATCACAGAACAACATGTAAAACCTTCCAGAATTAGTATAAAAATATTTCAAAATGAAAATGCTAAACACGGACTTTCAATACAAGCATTATTTGCATTTCTTTATTTCCTAGACTGTAAACTTCCTGTGTTTATGTAATTGTATTGCCCTCTGAGTGGTGTAGTTCTGAATGTGTTTGGATAAGGATTGTTCAGTTTTTTTGGATCGTGGTCTTACACAGAGCTTGGCAGATGTCCTGCAAGAATAAAGCTGGCATTAGAGGCTTTGAATAGGTCTTGACATGCTGCTTGGTCTTGGGTCATCTCTCATTAAGGAGCACTGACAATTTGTATTCTAGCCTTTGTAGGCAGCGCAGCACCCAGCAAATAATGCCTACATCGCTATGTGTGCAGGAGAAATAAAACTGTCTCTTTTACCTTTATTGAGGTTTTGGCAAAGTCTACTTGTTTTTCTTCATATCCGCTCTCTGTTTTGCCAGGGTAGAAACTGAGAGATTTGTGGTATACTTTGGGTAAGTGTAGTGGATTGACTAATTTGATATATATCAATGCATGCCTGTCTCTCAGCTGTGTTTGCATGCAGATTACAATGTGATTTGTTGGTTTTGGGTGTGATGGGTCCAACAACCTGTGGGAGTTTGTCTTTACATTTTCACTCTGGCCAATCAGCATTTACAAGGGGAAAAAGCAATCCATATAAATAAATAATTTTATAGATATATATATATATATATAGATATATATATATATATACACACATACTTTAATGATGCCATTTTAACTTGTCAGCAGGAGATACAGAAGGATGAAGGGTGAGACAGTCAGTGACAGTTAATTAACTTAAAAGAGGCTGAGATTGATCCTTAATCTTTGCTCATCTACTATACTGCTACTATACTGCAAGTCAATTCAATAGTTTAGCGCAGAAATTTTACTAGGGTGGATTGTAGAAGCTGAAGTGTGTTGTATATGAGTTAATTATTGATATACAGGGACTGCAGCAGACATTTTTTTCATTTATTTTAGGGCTGATTTTTTACTTAGGCAAAACATTTAGTTTTTTGACATGACAAAACAATAACTCATTAAAAATATTTGTGACAAAATTAGGTGTTTGACTGTGCTTGCACACAGTTTGTGTTATAAAACCCATTTACTCTACCAGCAAAACCTCTAGTTTGTGGACAACCCAAAAAACATTGTTATATTCATTGATAATATTGGCGACATAATCAAGCATTTGGCTGTCATTGCTCACAGTGTTACTGTAGTTGTAGTTGTTAAAATACAGTTCCACCAGCAAAACCTCAAATGCAAAACTATTTTTACAGTCAAGTACAAAACACGTTTGGAAATATCTGTGAGAATGAGTAAGATAATGACTTAGTAATTTAGGGTGAAAAAATACCTAAGTCCATCAAGTTCAACCCTTCTACCTATCCTTGCTTTTGGTCCAAAAGAAGGCAAAAAAAAGATTAGATTTCTCCTTGGATCTCCAGGTGGCTTTTTGCATTCTCCCCAAATTAGGTTACCCAACACTCAATATTCAAAGTGAGTGAGGTTCTTGTGCTTCTGGGGGATTAGTTATTTTTATCTTTAAAATATTGGCAAATTCAGTCCAGCACCAAGATGCTACATGTGCATACTTCCAGCGTCTGTCCAGGCAACATGTCTTACAGCTGCTACCTTCCTTACTCTGGGGTGGTCAATTCTTTTAATTCTTTAAATATTGTGGAAATTAAGTCCTGCATCAAGGGGCTGCGGGTGTCTATCTGCCAGTGCTTATGCAGGCCACATGCTGCTCCTGCTCCTCAGTCTCCTTCATCACTGTGAGGGTTCAATTTACATATTTTTGGGGGGAGATTCCGTGCCCTTCTGTACCATGGGGCTGGATGTATCTACCTGCCAGTGTATTCCCAGTGCACTCCCACTACTGCCACCATATCACTTTTCTTGCTCGATTAATCCAGATGGTCCAAAGTTTGGAGAAATGTAGTCCCGTAGCATGATGCTTGATGTGTGTATGTTGGTGCAGTGTTGCTCCTGCAGTGCATTATCCTGTTTGGATCTTTTTCTAAACCTTGACATGGTGCATGCTGTAGGTGAAAGTCCAGAAGATGTCAGGGACCCCTGCTTTGGGAGCATGTCCCAAATGTTTCCAAATAAAAAATGACCCTGAATTTCATCAGAAGGGTCATAAAAGGAAATTTGTTGCCTGAATACAAATGTGACAAAAAACAAACAAAACTGAATCGTTTTTGCTTGCCTTGGACAAGTTGTGAAGTTGTAGTATTGAAAAACAATATTTCACCTCTGAAATAGCTCAGGGGGGCCCTGTACAAAGCATACCGGTATTTAAATCAGTGAGAGTTCTTGAAACTGGTCATTGATTAAACTATGAGTTATGCACAGCCAGCATGGCACATAATGAATTCAGGTAGTTGAAAACAGAACCTTCCTCTTTTTAACCCCCGCTTCAGTGAAGAAACCTAAGTATAAGCGATGCATGAAAAGTTCAACGTTTATTTTGCTGCCGTCATATCATGTACACATGTACCTGCGGCACCCTGCCTGCTAAACATGGAGTGAAATAATTGTGTAAATGCATTTTAGGGTCAATGTGGAAAATCAAATTCTGAAGTCAGGATTTACCAGCTGTGAACTGACGATTCTGGAAAACGATGACCCAGGAGGAGTGTTTGAATTCTCCCCTTCATACAGAGGGCCATATACTGTAAAAGTGAGTATAACAGAATCTAAAATACAAGACTGAAATGTCAACATAAATCCCATTTTGCGGAAAAGTCTTATCGTTTCTTACACAAGAGCATATCAAAATGCAATCAAATAATACATGGAAGCTACTGCATATGAATAATATATTCTAATAGTGTTGTAACCTTCAGTTCCTACTCTCTTGATGTATTCTAATGACACAAGACCTCTGAGTGCATGTGTTCTTTAAATTAGGTCATGATTACCAGTTTCTGAGTCCATTAAATACCACAAGATGTATTCAGATTGAAGGACGGTCTTGAATATTGTATCAACATGCTTTTGGCTATCTATTTAGTTATTAACCTTTGGTTTTATGAAGTTGTATCATGTTAACATAAATAACACAATATGTTCCATAACAGAGCTAGAAAGAAATGTTTGAAAAGGCTGATTTAGATTTTCTAACTTTTGTTTGATGCTATCCGCACCTTACATAGGAAATCTTGCAGTAAGGAAGCATCATACTTACAACTGCCAGATAGGCTAACCCTGAAAGTAGATCGACTCTGGATCTAATTTAATGTAAACACCTAATTTAATGTAAACACCTAATAATTCCTAATAATGGATGACTGTGTTTGTTATCTGCTTATGTGAATGATTAACTGATGATACATAATATGGATTCTGCATCCCTATTTCCTCAGGAAGGAGGCTCTGTCGAGCTTAGAATTGCTCGATCCAAAGGTATTCTTGTTAAACAGTTCCTGCGCTACACCATTGAACCAAGAGACAGCAATGAATTCTATGGAAACACTGGGATCTTAGAGTTTAAGGCTGGTGAAAAGGAGATTGTAATTACCCTGCTAACCAGAATGGATGGGATACCAGAGGTATTAGACATCGTTTATCTCTAGCTGCACGTTTTTCCAAAAAACCTTTATGTAGAGGTTAAATTTGTCCGCAACTACAACCTAAAGGTTTCAAAAAGAGGTGGCATGAACCTCCACAGCAAAGTGTCCAACACATGATTAAATAGTGATTAAGAAGCTGAGAAGCCTCATTCACATCTCACACGATTGATAACAGTGTGAAAATTCTCTGACTCCTATTTAGCATAAAGAACCAATCATTTGGCAATTACACAGGACTGTTATGCCCTGATCTCAAGCCGAAGGCTCCCCGGCTTTTGTTATCGGCTTTCTGTGGTACATGTGAGATGAATGTGAATTTCAGTGTTGATTTATTTCACTGTCTTGTTGTTAAGGATATAGCTACACAGAAAAGAAATTATTTGACAATACAGACAGCATTGTCTTCTCATTTCATTTCTCTTCCGAATGATATCGTTTTCTAAAATGAATATGTATTATTAAGGAAAGTTCATCTACGTAAAATATAAAATGTAATTAAATAAAATTATATGGATAAGTTTTAATCGATGTAAATATTTTATTATTATTTTTATTTTTAATTGCCAAGAGAATGGAAAACTGTACTATATAAGTACAACAGATTATACTAAATTGTGGGCCGATTTGAGATCTGTTTTCTGTTATTATCCAATATAAAAATATTCATCGGAGTTGATATAGCCAGAATAAAGAAAAAAGCAGTTTGCAATAAGAAACACATTTAGAAAAATAGATGATAAATATTTGATTTTTAAAGATAAAACAAACAGGTGTGGCTTGTTTTTTTGAGTTTTAGAAGATAAAAAAAAGATATTTTGTAATAGTAAAACAAACACGGTTACTATGCTTTTTTTCAAGCTGGATGAGATCTATTCAGTAGTGCTAAGCAGTCATGGAGAATATCCAAGCACTCTGGGAGAAGCCCGCAGAGTCAACATAACTATCTTGAAAAATGATGACCCCCATGGGATCATTGAGTTCTCTCCCAATGGAACTGTGGAGAGCATTAATGAAAGCAAAGGAGAAGACATCTATTATGGTATCTCCCTTTTATTTGTTAATGAAATTGTTGATATATGAATATGCGTTTTCCCTTGCAGTGTTGCAGAAACCAGTATCAGTAATGTGGTCAATAGGTTACAGTCACATGGAGCAAATCCCTGCCCTCCTAGCTGCTTCTGTAACTATACTTCCTAAAACAAATGTCCCTTTTTGACATTTTGAAGTTGGAAGGTCACTAATGAAAGATACCCACAAACTACAGGGGTAATTTAAGAAATCAGAGTTTCTTTAGATGAAGTTTGTGTTTGACCGTAGATGTTAATTAGTTGTTTCATGCTAGATATTAGTTTGGAACTGTACTAGTATAGTTTTCTTCTCTTTGCCTTTTTACCACAAATAGTTATAATTGCATAAAGATAATATTTTATAACTATATATTTACAAGAAGGTATGTGACTGAGCCTATTCATATTCCTTTTTTCAGCTAACTTTGAAGTAATACGAAAACAAGGACATTTTGGTCATATCAGTGTTCCGTGGATACTCATTCCTAATTCAACCGATGATGTGTATCCCACAAGTGGTGTTCTTCACTTTGGAGACAATGAGTTTTCAAAAACCATAAGTATTTTATCCCTTGCAGATGAGGTGAGCAACTTTGCTTACATCAAATCATTCATATTGATAATGTACTGTATATTATGAAATATCACTTTATATACTAACAACTGAAGTACAGGAATAATTAGGAATATCAGTTGTTGATTACCAAGGTGATAAGGTAAAGGTTATTATGACCAAATAGTATATTTAATGGCACTCTGAATACTCTTAATCCCTCATGCTATCAGTTCCAACATGGAGATAAACGTCTACATGAATGTTTGCATTTTTTGGGACATCATAAATGTAATATCTAATCCTGCTAACTCACCCTCCTCTAATTTAATATATCATACTGTGTAATTGCCCCCAAAGGCTTAGCCACCAGGTCAAATGACCTTGTAGGTACTGGAGCGTACCCATTGCCACTGCCTGTGGATGCCTATAAACATGGACATAAAATCAAGGCACAAAGCCTCAACATAAGTACCGTAGACCAACCTACTTGTAAACACATTATGCATTCCATAGACAATAAACGCCTTAAACTATGCAAATATTTAAGAATATGCACATTAGGTTAAAAGTTTTGTTATTGGTCCAAAATGCTTTTTAGTGTATATGGTATAATTCTATATTATAATGTCTATACATTCTTCATTGTGTGCTCTAGATCCCAGAAAACAAGGAAACATTTACCCTTATGCTTCTCAATCCATCTGGTAGTGCAAATCTTGGAAACATTACCAACGCTAAGCTGGAGATAAATAAAAACGATGATCCTGTTTTCTTTGCAGGTATTTCCTTTTCGCTGGGGAATAGTATGATTTAATTCATTGTGGCGGCATGCATAGATTCACTCTGGTACCAGTATAGAAAAAATTTTGATACTAATGCGGCACCTATTATTACTTAATATTGATTATGATTTATGATTATTATTATTTCTCTTGGCATAATGCTTCAATGTGGAGTTAAGCATTAATTAGCATCAGTTCTAGCAAAAATGTTAAAATAGTTATAGTGCTGTACTGTTACGCTCAACAGAAAAAAAAAGTTTTATTGGGTGGCAAATTGATCAACTTTGTAATCCACATATTCATAGTGATCTCGCTTTTTGTCCCAGAACCTGTTGAGGTATGGATTGAAGAAGGTCAGGCTGCCAACTTTACAATTGTAAGAAATGGGTCTGCTGATTTTAAGTCATCGGTCACGTATGTTACTGTCAATGGACTAGCCAGTGCGGAAGGAGGAGACTTTAATTACACTTCTGAATGTATCTTGACTTTTGATGTTGGTGAAAGAGTTCAGAATATAATAGTTTATACCAATGAAGATGACATTCCAGAAACAGATGAGCCCTTTTATATTATGCTTCTCAATGCCACAGGTCAGAATTACCATGACATTTAATATCAACTATAGATGATATTATTTTATATATATATATAAACTATGTGAAATCATGCTTAAATGTTTCTCTTTTTTACTTCTATTCACAAAACTGCAAGTGTCTGCAAGCTGGCTTAAAATATGAGTTGGACAAAAGGCCAGCTAGAAAATGCCCTAAACTCAACTCACATTAGCAGTAAAAAAATAAATAAAAAACAACTCATATACACTTGCATGTAGGAGATGTGCGTTGAGAAAATCATGCAAACAGTCGCGAGGTGGGTTTGCGAGTTTCGGGCAAGGACATATAAGTTCACATTGAATTTAAGGCTGTAACTTGCGAAATTATATATGCCCTTGCAAATACCTTGCAGATTAGTGAATGCAACTGAAGTCGAGTGTGGTCAGTCGAATTAACCCTCAACTTGACTCACCATTTGACTTAGCTAACAGGCCCATTTGTAGTTCTTGGAATTCCATGTATCACCAGGGTGCTTGTTCTACACATATCCTATTCAAGTTATTGGACATGTTTAATGTTTCAAAATATATACCTCATAATATTAATGTGTATATTATAATCTAATATTTAATTAAAAATGTTTATTTCATTTTATCCTACAATACATGCAACCTTTTTCTAACAATACTATTTGCCTCACATTTATACTATTTTTTATCATGGTTTTCAACAATATGAATGGTAAATTGATTTGTTTCCTTATAATTCTGACTTTATAATTTTATGGTAACAGATGTGTGTTTTTGCCATTAGGTGAAACAGTGGTGAGCGGACATGGTAAAGCTACAATTTTTATTAAAGCTAATGATGATCCCAATGGAATATTTTACCTTGAACAGATTGAGAAGACTGTTGAGGAAGGGTCAACTAATAATTTTAAGTAAGGAATATTAAAAATATTTCCCTTCAGTATTAAGGATAATACACACGATATATTTAATTTAATTATAATAAATAATTAAAAGTAATAATTTAATAGTGATAGTTGTGTACCACCAACCTTCAACCCTGCCCCATGCTGTAAGAGCCCTAGTTACAGCGCTGTTGCAATGATTGTAATTCAGTTGCTTGTGATTTATCATAAAACTTTACAAAGTAATAGGGACTGATACACATAATTGTGAAAAATATAAATCAATACTCCCCAAGGATTGCAACCACCCTAACATGTCAAAGCTATTCTATTTATATGCAGTATTTATCTCATTTAGCTCATTATATGCTGTCTTTAGATATTTGATAGATCTGATAATTCTGTTTATCATATTGATAGATCTGATAATTCTGTTTCAGGGTGGTGAGGAGCAGAGGACATTTTGGTAGTGTATTGTTACACTGGCAGGTCTTGAAGAACAATTCTGCTTTACAACCGGGACAGGAGTTTTATGAATCTTCAGGAACGCTTTGGTTCAAGGATCAAGAGGAATTCAAATATATAGCCTTGCAGGCACTTTCTGATCAACTTCCTGAATTTAATGAATTTTACACTTTAAAACTAGTAAATGTTACAGGTAGATTAAGCTATCTCAATCGATTATTTAATTATTGTGTTATTTGTGATATTTTACCGGATGGTTTTATGTTTTTTTTGGGGGGGGGGGGGGGCGGGCAGATTGTTATAAAACATTTCTTATTATTTTGTCTGTGCTTCTGTTATGAGGACAGTGGAAATTTTGTTTATTTAATGTATTTTGCTATAATTTCTGTTCATGTTATTAAAACAGGTGGCATCCCAGGCCCCGGTGGGCGTTTGGCACAAACAAATCTCACAGTAATGGTTATGATACCATTCAATGATGACCCTTTCGGAGTATTTGTTTTAAGTCCAGAGAGTCAGAATTGTGAGATAGCAGAAGATGTGCTTTCAGAAGATGACATGAGCTACGTTGCAAGCTTTTCAGTTTGGAGACATCAGGGTACATTTGGAGATGTTAGAGTGGGCTGGGAAATTTACTCCAGCACATTTAAAACCGGCCTTCCTCCGGTGCTGGATCTTTTGCTTGTTGCCTCATTCCCATCTTCTGTACAGTTGCGACCACACATGCGACGTCATCACAGTGGAACAGATGCGTTGCATTTCAGTGGTGGTGAAGGTGCTTTTGGAGTTATTGAACCCCAGTATTACCACAACATGAATACTACTTTGACTAACTTTACCTTCTCCGCATGGGTCATACCAAATGTGGATACTGATGGATTTATAATATCAAAGGACAATGACAATGGAACACTATATTATGGGGTGAAAGTTGAGACAAATAGTTCCTATATCACTTTGCTGCTTTATTATATGACTTATGCATCCAACATGACTTATTTTGCTAAAGCTGGCACCCCAAAGTTTATTCAACAGAATGCCTGGACACATCTTTTGATTACCTTAGATGATGGCTTCATTGAGTTTCATATTGATGGAAACGCCATTCCTGGAGGAATCCGGAGCCTCAAAGGCGAAGCAATAATTAATGGTAGGTAATGGATTGTTTTGTTATTATTATATTTTAAAATGAGCATTAGTAAATTGAAAGATTATCTGTGCTTGCTGTTAGCATGTTAATGGTACCATTTGTATGTAGGAAGCATGTGGGTCTGTGCTGATGAAGGTACAGAGCTTGCAACCCTTGTTGTGTTGCCCTCCATGCTTGTAAAAAAGAGATCTCTGAAATCCCAACCAGCTCTGACACTACGTCAGCCATACCGAGAGGCAGGGGGACTCTGTCTTAGGTATGCCAGTGTTTTGGAACTGGTGTGTTTGAAATCAATCGTCTAATGTATACATGGCAATTGAATATGCATTTGTTCTTCCTGTGACAGGTCCAGGGACTTTACGTGTTGGTGCAGGGTTACATGGAGACAACAGATACACAGGAATGCTACAAGATGTGAGAATTTATGAACAGAAGTTATCTCGAGCAGAAATTGCTGAACTCCATGCTACACCAGCAAAAAATGACTTGCATCCAGTGTCTGGCTATTTGGAATACAGACAAGAAGAAAACCATAAGTCTTTCATTGTATCAGCACGAGATGACAATGAAGAAGAAGGAGAAGAAATTTTTATACTAAAATTAGTATCAGTAGTTGGTGGCGCAAGGCTTCCTGAAGCAAACAAAACAGCACTCATACGGATTCAGAAAAGTGATAATGCCAATGGCTTGTTCGGCTTCACAGGGCCTTGCATTCCTGAGGTGAGGATTTGTTTAGGAGCTGCGTATTAAGTGTGAAATATTTTGTTGTATTTGGTCATCGTGTTATTCTCCTTAAGCGATACATTGCCAACATACTGTGTGGCAGGGGAGTCAAGAAGGTTGCTGTTACTAAAAAATGCTTTTGTTTTTTTTTACGTTGTAACAGTACTTGCATGATATAATTGCTTAAACTGTTCTAAACAGTAAGACAAAGAGACATCTTAAGGCAAGAATGCATGAACATAATAATAATATTTTGGATACATACATTCACTGGTTAGCAAACATTTTGTGGAATGCAATAATAGGAATATTATTCTAGGCATATAAGCTGGCCAAGCTTCCTATACCTAGGGAGAAATACTCTTGGTATGTATTTTTGGAAATTTTGACGTTTTTTGGTTGTTTTAGATATTTGACAGTTATTAGGCATTCTTGGTTTAAGGTCACATTTCTACTTTTTTTTATTAATTTGTGTATATATAAACTAGATGATATAAACTGTACTTAGTTTCTTTTGGGTATCCATCCTGCATGGACCAAGTACATTCAAGACGCATCTCTACAACTGAACTCTAATGAAGAGCTGATTCTACCTTTAATTTGGATTTCTGAACCTGGTGTTGAGACTTAATTGAAGTCAGGGCACTCTGGGTCCAATCAATAGGTCTCTAGCATTACTGTTAAAAGCCTAAATGTGAATGTTTATCTATGGGTCCTGACACTCTGCTTGGATGCTGCACATACAGGGTAATTAACTTCAGTTATCATTGTTTTTCTGTGCTTACAATATTTTATAACTTTTCATTTTGATTTATATATTTATTATTATAGTCTTCCGAGGAAGGGTCTACTATATCTTGTATTGTGGAACGTACACGGGGAGCACTGGACACTGTATTTGTTTTCTATACCATCACTCCCGTAGACCCTGTTAATATTAATGACTCTGTTGTGGATTTTACGACCAGCAGTGGAAATATCACATTTCTTCCTATGCAGAGATCAACGGTAAATATATTATGTTTTGTCATATCCTTTATATTTGAAGTATAGTTGATGTTTAAATGCACAGTTATTGTAATTGCGCGTCTCACTGAAAGTGATGAAATGTCACATAGTGTTTAAGAGAAAATTATCAATAATAGGTTTGTAATTGTTAGAGGTTTTCATTAAAAAAAAAGCTGTTATCCCAAAGTCTGAATGCTCTATGAGTGCTCTGCAAGTAAGAAATCTTAAAGGAACAATCTGGCATGAACATAAAGATTAAATAGCTGCCCATGCAATCCCTTACTAAATTCAGAACTTCCCAGCAGTTTCAGACACCAATACACAGATATATGGTTAGCCAGAGTAAGCATGGGATCTGTTAATAAACAAAGGGTTGCAAATAGATTACTTTGTATTTAGTCACATCCTGTCCAGGCAGTGGAACATAGAATGTTGTCCGTTATGAACTATTGATGAAAATATTAAATGATTAAATGGTCTGTTTTACACATCTTGATCTAGGTTGTAAATCTGAACATTCTAGATGATGACATACCAGAGCTTGCGGAACGATTCCGCGTGTCTTTAGTGTCTGCAGTTTCTGCCGATGGGAAGATCGGGTCCACTCCAAGAAGCGGTGCCAGCATAGACCCTTACAAGGATTCTGAATATGTTACAATAAATGCAAGTGATCACCCATATGGCAAGTATTGTTACCATACTGTACCTACCGGGTGTTCAGTTATGGTTTATTGTAAATGTGATGGATTGTATGTGTGGCACTGAGCTATGTTCATAAAATGATAAACAGGTTTAACCCTATCAGAGCAGTCCTGCATAAACGTCCCTGGTAAACATTACACAGTTGTACTTGTGGTGTATTCCTAATGCATTCAATGGAACCAGAACAATTAGTCCTTTCCTCACACAGGACACTGCTAAAATACTAACCCATTCCTTTGTGATCTACTGTCCCCTGCTAACTGGCCTCCCCTATTCCATCTTTCACCTCTCCAATCCATACTGAACACTTTTCTCAGACTATTTTTTTAATTCTATCACTGTTCATCTTCTGCCTCACTGTGCCAATCCCTCCACTGGCTCTCCAGAATGAAATCTGACCCTTACCTACACATATATTAACAACACTGTGCCACCCTATATCTCTGTTCTTATCTCCAGAGATATAACATATCCTACCATCCTCTTCTTTCTGCTCATTATTTGCATCTCTATTCAAACGTTATTAGTGTCACATACACACTTGTGTATCCAGGATTTTATCTGTACTCTACCTTCTTCTTCCTCTCTATCCCTTTCTGCCAGACTCCACCAACTTACTATAATGTTGAATGCTTCCTGAAAACCTACCTATTCAGAGACAATCTGTATCCTGGAAAGAAGGCATCTGTTCCCCTTAACTTTAAAAGCTCCACACCAGTGACTCTACATGAAAATCAAGCACCTAACTTACCCACGCAGCCCCCTATCTTCTGTTACTGTACGTTCTCCCTTAACCTCAACTCACAAGAGCAGGGCCCCTAATTTTATCTTACTGGCGATTTTGTATATTGTAATACCTGCTGGTGATCTGCAAATCAAATATACTGGAACTAGTGGTCTAACCCTATTGGCATTCCAATGAGACAACATGGAAATATACATTTATATTTAACAGGATTACTGCAGTTTTCTGTGGGGATGCCACCGAAACCGGGTGATCCAATGACTGTTCCTGCAAAATCTGTCCCAACTATTACAGTGAAGGAGGAGATAGGGCAAATCAAACTGCTGGTGGTCCGTGCCCAGGGACTTCTTGGGCGAATAAGGGTTGAATATAGGACAGTTTCACTAACAGCATTCAGCCCTCAGGATTATAAGGTAACTACAGCATATCCGCTTGCCCAACATCACACTATGTTAACACATGATACAGGATAATTATCTTTTTTCCCCCATAAAGGACGCAGAAGATTATTTGGAATTTCAGCCGGGAGAGCGATACAAATATATTACAGTTAATATCACAGATAATGCTGTACCTGAACTGGCCAAATCTTTTAGAGTGGAGTTACTGAATGTGAATGGAAGAGGTAATGCACATTTTTCTAACATTTCTAAATGAGGACAGTACATTCTTTGTTTTGTAAATCATTTACATAGTAAATCATTTACATAGATCTATAGTTAATAAGGTTTAAAAAGACATAAGTCACGTTTAACCTTTACGAGACATTCCTATATATGTTTATTCAGATGACGGCAAAAAAGTAAACAAAAAAAAACTCGCAACCCCAATAGGTAGTCAGCTTTCTCCTTGGATCAACTCATATTAACTAAAAACTGTGTGCCGGCAAATCACTTTGCTTACCAAAAGTAATATTTTATTTAGAAACAGAAAAATGGATTTAATAGAAATTATTTACTCACATTCTTCTAAACACATCCTTGTGACTTGTAGAGCAGTAAAATGCTATCTAAATACCCACCAAAAATTCTGAGCATATAAAAAAGATGGACATCAGGAAAGAAATTTGGGTACCAAATAGGAATAATTGACCAAACATTTGGTTATTAAAAAAAGACAATTTTTGATTTATAAGTTTAATCTGTTCACACCCTTTAGGATGTCCTTAAAAGCTGTGCCAAGCTCATCCATCCAAGTCATGAAGTGATACATTACTTATTTCTTTTTCACATTCTTACATATGGCTATTATCATATTATTATTATTATTATTATAAAGGAAAGAGAGTAAGCCCTCTCTTTCCTTTAATTTGTTCTGAATGTCTGACAGTGGGCTATTGTCTCTTCTTTTGCTTATTCTTTTTGGTATCTTTCATGTAAAAACCACAATTGGTGGACGTACCAATATTCACATAATATATCCACACTCCAGAGGTGGTAAAACAGTTTTTACTCCTTTACTTGTCTGCATAGCTGTGGACGGTTAGATTGGAACTGCAAAGATAACCCATTGTACAGCGCTACGGAATTTGATGGCGCTAAATAAAACAATAAATAATAATAATACGTTCTCCTGCTTTTTACTGGTATTCACAAATGGAGGCTGAAAGTGACATTTTATGGCAATATTAAAATAAGGTTCTGGGTTCCATATGGTACGTAGATCATCAAGGAGCAGGATAATGTGCAGGCCAAGATACTTTTCCTGTGCATGACCTCTAGGATTGCAAGTATTACAAACAATTTGATAAGTTGCACATTTGCAGTCCCTGTTTTGCCACCGGCCCAAATTATGTTGCCATCAGAGTGTATTACACAATACCATACAAGTTACTGGTTCTCGCATACATTATAATCCATCTCTGATTACTGCTACACAAGCTGTCTTGTCTGTGCTTCATATATGTGTATATATATATGTGTGTTTCTGTATGTCTTTTCCTGAAGTTGCTGAACTCTTTAGGAATGATGGCAGTGGTAGTGGTGATGATGACTTGGAATTCTTCCTTCCAGCTGTTCTTCAGCGGGGTAAGAGCCTCATTCTATCCCTTGATTTTTCACCTATGTTTTAGGATTTCTAATCATGTAGGTGATGCTAGCTTTGTTAATATTATAGTATCCCAATAAATAGTTCCATACAATAAATATCATTTATACTAAAAATTTTAGAAAATTTTAGAAATTTGAATGACACATAAACACAACTTTTTCAGCCAATGGGTACAATGAGTTGTGACACAAAAAAGAGCATATTTAAGGCTTAAATAGTTACATAGTTACATTACAATTAGGTTGAAAAAAGGACATATAGTACATCAACTCAAAGGGAAAAAAACCTTCCTTCTTGACTGGAAGGTCGGAATCACATTGGATCAACATTACCTATGTACCTTTACTTGTGATAACTTTGTATGCATTTCATCTTGAAAAATCTGCATTTCATCTTGACTTCAGATGACTATGTCTATTTCATAATTAAACAATTTTAACAGTACTAAAAAACCTTCAAAGCGTTAAAGACGAATGCTCCTTTCTTCCAATCTTAAAAGGTGCCCATGTGTTGTCTGGAAGGTACGATTTATAAAGAGATCTCCAAAAAAATCATTTTATTGACCTTGAAATTACTTGTAAAGGTTTTTAAAATCGCGACAAAGGTTTCTTTTCGCGAGAGAAAACAATGCCAATCTGTACAGCCTTTCCTTCATCATTTTTGTAGCCCTTCTCTGAACCCTCTCTATTTCCAGTATGTCCTTCTTTTTGAACTTGTATCCAAAACGGCACTGCATATTCTAGATGAAGTCTTACCAATGATTTATAAAGAGGCCGAATTAGGGTCTCTTAAGCCTGTTACCCTTTTTAATGCACTTCAGAATCCTGCTAGCCTTGGCAACAGCAACAAAAACACTCATATCATTTCCCATAGATAATTTACACAGGATATAACTATTTTGGGTATATTTAGCATTTTTGTGATTATTTGTGAGAGAGGCACAGCTTGGTCCTTCGGCCTGAGGCTGAGCAAGTACAAGAAGCCCGAGGTATTGGCGTTGGGGTCCCCTGGTTTGGTCCGCCAGGACACTCACAGGGAAAATGTGCTCATCTTTTGCACCCTGGATCCTTACCTGCATTTTTTATTTTTCACTCGATTCTGTTCTGTGTGCTTTTCTATAAGCAAACAGAGATAATTGAGACAGGAAAAGAAAATCACTAGGGTATATTTTGCATCATTTTATTTATCTAGTGTTAACAGATTATACTTGCCATATACAAAGGGGAGACACAGTAAGTACAGTTTAAAAAAACCTTATAATTAAGGTACAGTTAGTGATAAGACTGTTTTTTTTCTTCCCTTCATTGCCTTTCATTTTGTAAATTACAAATTTGATGATAAGAATGAGCTATAGTAGGAGAAGAATGAACCATTAAGAAAACCATCAACGGTCTGTGGCAATATAGGGATCCCTGTGATGGACATTTAGAAGTGGAATGAAGCTGCGCATACTCAATGCCAACCACACATTAATGTGAATTGCAGTCCGAGCCCAACCTTATGCTCTGAATAGTGATTATCTTATCGTGTTAATGAATGAACATCTTATAATATATACAAATGTAAATGAAGTTAAGAAAAAATATATTCCTAGCATGAAGCAGATAACATTGTGTCTTATGTATGCTTTCTGTTGGTTTTTGATTGTACAGCCAGTCTGGGCATTGCATCCCATATAACTGTGATCATTGAAGACTCTGATGATGCCCATGGGATATTTGAATTTAGCACTGAATCTCTGTACGTTACTGCCACGGAACCTGAACATGGATATAGTAACGTTACTTTCCAGGTTCGTATACGCTTCCAACAGCTACAGCTATTTTTACACTCGAATAGACAAATATATCAATTAATAAAAGCACAAATCATACTTAAATTTACATGGTACTGAATCTTTTTCAGATAGGCTGTATATGAGCTGAATTGCCATTGAAGTCAATGGGAGTTTAACTCACAATTCATGAGTTGATCAGAGGCAATTTACTAGATTGTGAGGGGTGCTCTGATTAACGCTCAATGACCTTCCACATGCACCTTAGTTCATCACTATGATGAAGATAGGGCTCTGTAATTAGGAACTGAGTCATCTCATTGTCTTCCTTTATTTCAAAGTAACTCTTTATTGTATTTTTTTATAATTTTGTTTGTAATTAACCATTCAGTGTAATTGCATGATAAGTCATTAGCATTTTTGTCTTTTTAATGCAAGTTAGGTATTTGCTTAGACTTTTTTGCTGTTTTGCATTTATATTGTAATTTGATTATATAAAATGTATTCTAGGTCTTGCGTGATCGTGGAGCCTTATCCAGTGTGTCTTTGTTTTGGAGAATAGAATCAGATCCATTAGATGACTTGGCTTTTACCACAGGCAACATAACTTTTGAAACTGGACAAAAATTAGCAAATTTGACAATTCAGGTTTTACCTGATGATACTCCAGAACTGGATAAAATGTTTTCCATTTTAATTACCAATGTCTCCAATGGACGGCTGGGAGAACATACTAATGCATCTCTTGTTATATTTGCCAATGATGACCCATATGGACTCTTCATATTTTCTGAAAACAACAGACCCATCAGAGTTGAAGAAAAAAATAAAAATATTACTTTAACCGTAAGAAGGTTGAATGGTCTTATGGGTACTGTAATGGTTGCATATAGAACAATTTTAGACTCAGAAAAACTTTCATTTTTCCCAAGCATAGCAAGAGCTACACAGGATAAAGACTACCTGCCGATTTCTGGAAATGTTCTTTTTACAGTCAATATGAGTGAAGTCAATATATTCCTCCCTATTCTGGATGATGATGATCCAGAGAGAGCAGAGTCATTATTTGTTGAATTATTCAATATCACGTTAGTGGAAAAAGTCCAGAATCAACCAGGTATGTTGATAGTGTAAAATTGTAGGCCCTTCTATATTTATATGTATGTATGTATGTATGTATATATATATTGGTAACAGGTAAGTAACAACATAATAACAATCATGTGACAGACTGATAAAGTCATACAGAAAACAATTACTTCAAGTTATTGCTGCTTAAGGTTGTTCTACAAGCTATTGAATCATACGGTGTACTTAACTTTTCCACATGGCTTCTCCATTTTGGCTTTATTTTTGTTGAATAAATCATGACACAGCGTACTATGTCTTGTGTTGGTCATCTGAAGTTGTATTTACCAAATTTTTAGACCTGCTAAAGAACAGATGATCCTTATTATGTCCTGATATGTAAAACCATTCCAAAAGTTTTTTACACAACTGTACCTAAATGTATACATATGGTCAGGGCTATGGAAAAGACAGCATGGACTGTAAATGACAGTTCTATGTTAAGTTGTTGGTTGGGTGATTTTTTCAAGCTGGTAACCTTGATCCCCTAAGATTATCATTAGAAACATATTCCTTTCACGTTTGGTTAGTTATGGTTTTTTTTTTTAGTTTTCAATTCTCCTCGTCTTGGATCTAAAATTGAAACAATAGCACATATAGTTATTAATGCCAGTGACGATGCTTTTGGAGTGCTTCAGCTGTCCACCACATATGTACGGATTGCTGAAAGTTATGTTGGGCCGATAATTAATGTCACAAGAACCGGTGGGATGTTCGCTGATGTTTCTGTGAAGTTTAAAGCCTTGCCAATTACAGCAACAGCTGGTGAGTACTATTCTTGCTTACAATAAGTTGCTTAATTTGAGCATGCGCCTTCAATCAGGGTACATAATTGTCATAAAAAATATGTTGATGATTAATTGTGAAACAAATTAAATTACTGTAGGTTTCATTCATATGGTAACAGGTTTTTTTTTTATACACAAGCAACCTTATAATAATTATCTTATTAGTCCCAACACTGGCTTTCATGTCTCTATTCCTAATGTGTTTGTCCTATACCACAATCAAACTATTAAAGACTCTTCTTTCATATCACTGTGAAATATTAAATATACTTTCATTTAACTTTCCAAAATTGATATTTTTTTGTAATAATTTTATCAGGTGAAGATTACAGTGTAGCTTCTTCAGATGTTGTTTTATTGGAAGGAGAAACAAGCAAAGCTGTGCCAATTTATATCATAAATGACATTAACCCAGAGGTAGAGGAGTCATTCCGGGTCCTGCTTTTGAACCAGACAACTGGAGGCGCGTTAATAGGAGAAATGACCGAAGCAATTATCACTATAGAGGCATCAGATGATCCCTATGGGTCCTTCGGTAGGTAAACTACCTACTTAGTTTCTTTAGATATAAATAGTTATCTAGTATCTATGATTGTCCCATTATTCGATGTAATAAAATGCATAGTTGAACTATATTTAATCTATTGAATTATGTTTCCTTCATCTATATATATTTCACAAAAAAACATTATTTTTGCTCTTTAGAATGTTAAGCAATTAAACTTCAGTAGATCTTCATTCTTTTCTTTGAAGATGTAATCACAATACAGTTTTTTTAAAAAAAAATCAATATATCATTGCATGTTTGTTCAGTGAAATGCATATTGCATACAAAATTATGAACTGGAAACGTTAAATGTTTCACCAATTTTAACACCTTATATAATACGTTGCCATCTTTCTAACCATTGCATTAGCTCCTCCATTGTCGCCCAATGCTGTAATGTAAAAATACTTTCTTTTATTCTGTCTTTTGTCAAAAGGCTTCCTCTTTCTCCAGATACTATGATACAGGGCTGTTATATAGTCATCTTTTTTTAAAAATAATTTTATAAAATATAATAGGTATTCTTTAATAAAATATGGCCTAATTGGAAGATTTAATGGAGTTTGACATTTATCAATTGATGACAACCTTTCTTTTGTTGTTATTCTAGTTTTCCAGGTGACATCCCTCACGATAGATGAACCTGAATTAAGTCCTTTGACAGTAAAATTGCCAATTATTAGGAATTCTGGGACCCTTGGTGTTGTTACTGTGCTGTGGGTTGGCACAATTAATGGAAAACTTGCCAATGATGACCTGAAGGTTGCTTCGGGTAATGTGACTTTTGCTGCTGGTGAAACCTTTAAGACTTTGTTGTTAGAAATCTTACCTGATGACGTTCCAGAGATTGAAGAGGTAAGATGTGTAGTTTATTTCACTATACAGTAAATGCAATCTAATACTGTAGGATCGATCTATTTATAATTGGTTCATAAGCTGTTATCTTCTTCCCTTTTGAATAAGATCTCGGTGAAAGGTTTTAACCCCTTAATGACAAAGCTTGTACATGTACATACACTATTACATTTTTAACACTTGAGTCCCAGGGTCAGCTCAGTCCCAGGTGCTGGCTGGGTTACACTCTTAATTGGTGTTAGCTACATATTATTATATGTGCGTGTACTGAATTGCTGATAGGATGTCCCATTTTTTTTTTATAGGATTTTAAAATAATGAAAACAAACGCAAATTCAGATCTTTGCTCATGTGTCCATTTAAAATTGTTGAAGGCACTATTCCTCCAGATCTCGAGTATTTTGGTCCTTAGCAATGTTCTTAATCCTACTATTTCCTATTAATTAGATGCTAATCGTGTTATGTACATCAGAACATGAGTATACTTTTAAGTTAGAGCTCCGCTTGATACAGGTTGAACGTTCCAAATCCTTCATTAGCTACAATAACAACAAATACAACACAAACATCAGCTACAATAACAATAAATACAAAACATGTGAACTTTTTCACCTTGTATTCATATTTTCAATGAATCTCACTTCTCTCTGTAGATTATTGAAGTGCATCTTATTGGCGCCTCAAATGGAGGTTCCATTGGATCTGATGGAGTAACAAAAATTATGGTTCCAGCCAATGATAATCCCTACGGAACAATATCCTTTCACACAGATGTCTATCGTGTTCAAGAACCATTGGCAGGGAGTTCTCGTGTTAATATTACCATCAGAAGAAGGTTAGCGCCATAGGCTCTGTAATACCTTGAGAAATAGTGTGCATTATTCATGTTTTGCCCTCTTTCTCCTCTTTTGTACTATAAGTAAAAGTCCTTTTATATGTATATTTTATCACAATACTCAGGCTTTATATAATTCTTTATCCCTCTTTCATTTGAGTTTATCTCCTTATATTTAACTGAAGATTTGACATTCCTTGAAGTGGGTTTGTAAAAATGTTCCAAGTAACATCCATATTTTTTTTCTCTTCAGTGCTGGCAGGTTTGGCCGCTTACAGATTTTGTATGCCACCACAGAGATTGATGTGATAGGTCTTGCCATTGAACAAGGCCAGGACATGTTATCTTACTATGAATCACCACTACTAGGGACACCACAGTTGTCTGTGACAACCAGAGTTGATATTTCAGTAGCAAAAAACCCTCTGAAGTCTTGTGCCATTGCATGCCTAAGAAACCAAGTATGTTCTGGTTTTTCTTTTTACAATACCTCTGGTGTGCCTCAATGCTTCTGGGTGACAACATGGTCACATCAACTCACCAACAACACAGAATTCCTGACGTATAAGAAAAATGGCACCAGTGTGTCTGTGCTTTTTAGTTCTCAGGCTACTGCTGGAAGTGATTATGAAACAGTTACGGGGCAGTGGTTCACGATGTTGGAAGGAGACGAGTTTGCAAATCTTACAGTTTCTATACTCACTGACACTTTCCCAGAACTGGATGAGAGATTCATTGTCTCTCTCCTCAAAGTCAAACTGCTAAACATTTCAACCAGCCTAAAGAACCAGCCAACTATAGGTCAGCCAAATACATCAATGGTTGTAATAATGATGAACGGAGATGCTTTCGGGGTATTTGTGATTTACAATCTAAGTCCCAACGCAACAGAGTCCGGTCACTATGTGGAAGTTGAAGAGCAGCCCCAAACAATAGTTCAGCTTGTGATTGAAAGAAGAGAGGGAAGCCTTGGCCAAGTGATGGTGGAATGGGCCATAGCTGGAGGAACTGCTACCAGAAATGTGGATTTCATAGCTGATGGTGAACTTTTAACATTTGCTGAAGGTAAAATACATTCTCTCCATTGACCTTTGTACTTTATATACTATCAACATGTCAATGTACCAACTTTATATACATTATAACCATTAACCATTTTGGACCTAGCTCAACATAGGCATTACTATATAGGTATTTAAAGTGTGAATTATGCATGAAAATAATGTTCTCTTACTTTATAATTTATTGCACCTTATTTAGTGGCTGTGACTATTGGTGAACTCAGTTGTAGTGTAGCTAAGTCTTAGTAAGATCTGAAAAACCAGTGTTTCTCAAATGTGAGCTGGCCAAGTATGGCCAATAGCTTGGGCGATCTCATTCTGGGACTGTGTAGAGTTCTGTAATGAAACATGAAGCATACACAATGTACATGTGTGTTGTCACCATTTAAAAAAACCCTTTTGTCAGAAATAGCAGTACACAACACATAAGATAGATGTATTATTAATTGTTTGTCATTAAGCTTTATCTTGTTTTATTATAATGGTATTTATTATTCATTGAGATTCCATTTTCGACCCCACATAAAGCACTTATCTTGCACTCATGATATTGCGTGATATTTTTTTTTATGTGAGCACAATGTCTCCTGACATCTGCTTTCAAATATGCATAATATCAGTACTTTGATGTGTATAAATAATATTACTAGAACCAAGTCATTTACACTGAAAGCCAAAACAATACTGCAGCCGAGGAATCACAAGTTGTAGTTGCTTGTATAACTCTGTAACAGCAGCAAATATCTGGTTATTTAATGCTAACATAATGTATTTCCCATGGTATGGTACCTATAATTGTCTGAACATAGAACTCGCATACAAATCAAGCTTTGCATTTAATTTCCGTTTGTGACTTATTGCTTATTTTGAAGAATATATTTTTAAATATTATGTTATTAAAAAATATTCTGTCTTTTTAAAAGTGCAAACCAGATTGTCCAAAACTGTTTAAATTAGGCAACCCTTTTGCTATAAAATAAAAATGGGAATCACAATAACATTTTATGTTAAGTTGTAAGTTGTAATATATATTTTTCCTTATCCAGGCGAAACAAGAAAACTAGTAACTTTGACTATCCTAGATGATGATGAACCTGAAGAAAATGAAAGTCTCATAATTCGTCTAACCCACACAGATGGAGGAAGCCGTGTTCTTCCCAATTTTGACGCTGTTACCATAGTGATTTTGGCTAATGATAATGTAGCTGGCTTGATTAGCTTTCAGACAGCCTCAAGATCAGTGATTGGTCGAGAAGGTGGGTGTCACTACAATATTTTCTTGGCAAATAGAGAATAAAAGTACAAAAGCTATAACATAACCTCTACGTTTCTCTATGTCTTCAGTAGTACGTTGTATGGGAACGTGTAGTGAGATCTATCTATGAAATTTATTATATTAATAATTGGTAATACCAAATATTTCAAAACTTTTCTAGTGGATTGATTTTTACTACATCATCTTTCATGCTAATGTAAGAGTACTTTTTGTAATGTATTTCAGTAATTGTTTTTATTCTCCTCATTTACATGTCATTGGATAGGCTGTAATTGCATTTTAGACATATTTTCTTTCCACTTGTACAAATATCTTAAGGTGACCAAAAAATTTAGAATTTCCAAGACTAATATTTTTTCCTTAATAGAAGAAATTCTGTAGCGCTAAATAAATCAATAAAAAATAATAGGATTATCCTTATTAATGTACAGTACTGGGTATGTCATTTATATCCTCTGATGTTTTCTAGACATAAGAAAGGCTGTGTCGTAAAGTGTAAAAAAAAATTATAGGCAGTTCTCAATGGCACCAAATACTATTTGACCTTAAATGGGCAGTATGACCATATTACATACAGTATTAACCCCTTAATGACAAAGCCTGTACATGTACGGGCTCAAAATGCATTGTTTTCAATGGGTTTAGGGACCGCCCATTGTCCGTAAGAGGTTAAAGAATTGTATTAATACATTCAAGTCGTCATGCTTGATGCTTTACCATAAACCTTAAGGATACCGTCACCTGGTCTATGCAGCATCGTATCCAGCAACCATCATCTCATGATGGCTTTGCCTGATATAGCATAATATGCTAATTTACTGTATTTTGGTTCTTTGTCTTACTGAGCATTAAGAAATATTGGAAAATGTATTACTTACCTAGCATCAAAACATTCTTAATAATGAATTCATTTTACTGTTCTAGGGGAAAAGTTGTTGTTCCATGTTTTACGAACCCCTCCTGCGCATGGAAACGTAACTGTAAACTGGAAAATTATTGGCCATCATCTAGAGCTAAACTTTGAGAACAGCACAGGCTTATTACACTTTCCAGAGGTATGAAGTAGAATACTCTGTATCTTTAAAAGTTCTAAAACAAGGAGAATTTTTTTTTATTAAGCAAAATTGTGATACAAATGAATTATCAAGAATAGTCTTTTGATTGATTAATCATTTTTTTTCTTTGTTGCTACCAGGGAGCATTAAACGCAAGCTTTGTTGTTCATCTGTTGGATGACCATATCCCTGAGCAAAAAGAAGAATACCAAATTATTCTCTACAATGTAACAACTCAAGGTGGGTAGATAATCATTTAGAGAGGTATAAGCTTTCTAGGACTTTCAAGTTTTCCGTTCCTTCCATGCTTCTACTTAACATCCTACATACTGTGGCGGAGAGATGACGTGTCTGCTGAAAGTAAAATAGAGGCATGAGCTGTTTAGGTTGATCGGGCTTAAGCAGTTAATGTATGGAACCTCTATTCACCCATATATTTCATTAAAGACTATGCAGACTGGACCCACCTTTTATAACTGGGCCCTGTAATCTGACAATATCTAAAGACAACAACATTTTATTACTAGTATCACATTAAACACAAGTTTTAAACCTTCAGAACAATTTTAGTTTTCGCATATTATAATTAAAAAGTTACATATTTGCGTGTGTGTGTTTCCTAGCCATGTTATTTTAACCCAGTCTACTAAAAAACCACCACGACTCCTTATCACACTACCGACAGGCATGTTTATTGGAACAAAATGGAAGTAAAGCTGCTTTTCTTCAATGCTAAACTAAATTTCTGTATCCAATCCTTTATTTAATGTGAAAGAGAAAAAAATATCTTTCAATGGGACTTTCTATTTAAAGGTTGAACATCTTTGGTATGTTAATATGGTGATATACATGCTTGTTACTCTTTGTTTTTAGGTGTGTATGGCACAGGAGTAAGTGCCCTGGATAAACAAGGATATGAGGCTGTTCTTACTGTGGAGGCCAGTGATGAACCACATGGGGTATTGAATTTTGCTCCTTCGTCAAGAATTGTTTTCACAGAAGAGGGAAATAAAACAATTCAACTCTTCATCAACCGCGAGTATGGATCCCTAGGTTTGTGTTTTAGGAGATGATAATACAAAACAAAAATGAAACAAAAGAATAATAATGTATTAGAAATGAATAAATTAGAGAGTTTGCATATAAACACAACACAATACAACATGGATGCCTAGTATCATAGTTTTAACCTAACCTTTTAATTTAAATTAGTTAAGCTGTTCCATTTGTAAAACCGAGACATATGGGCTAGTGTCCCAGTTCCCTCCATCAAGCTACAGCAGCCATCTATGGTATTTTCTTCTCATTCAACTATATTGGAAAAATGTCAAATACTCACAATACGCACTTTCTTAATTTTAAATGATTTAGTTGTTGTTAGTTAATGTTAGTAAATTATTTGACCTCTAAATATACATTCCAGTAAAATTACAGCAGTTATGACTGTATTTCTGTATATATATCAACTGTATTTCTGTGTTCAGGGGATATTAATGTTACTTTCGCCACAACACTTGATCCGCTTCATACGCTGAATCAGATGAGTGGAGGACAGTTCGCCGAGCCTGGACTGGATTTCATACCAGTCTCTGGCTCATTGATACTAAGCGATGGCCAAACAACGGCTGCCCTTAATGTATCCATTCTGGAGGTATGTCCTGCCAACACGACAACTTTGTTATGCTCAAAACACAATCTGAGTTTGTCAGCTATGAAGTAATGGGGTTTGTGAATGAGAATGAATTCTGCTGCAATGTTAGAAAAGTCAAAAGTCGACAAGTGGGACTGTGTAGCTGATTACTATGATGATAAATCAAAGTTATTTTTCATGATTTTTTCTAGTTACCGTAGTTGCAGGGAATGTGATAATTGCCATTTATATTCATGAATATAGCAAAATGTACACTTTGTAGCCAATTACAATGAAAGCTGAACAATTATATTTGGCACTATTGATTCTACTTTGTGCTTCTCAAGTTTGAACGTGATGGTCTTGTGTCTTTTTTTTAAAAACAAAATTACTAGCACTATGTAATAATACATGTAATATGCTGAGAAACACACCTGTAGCAGACAGGCAGACCTTAGGGCAGACAGGTAGCTTTGTTTGATAGCTCACATGTCGCATAGATCACGCATTCATACATGACTGTGATTTTAAGATCAGTTACCATTATTGTTTATGTGTTATTATTTAGGAAGGTAGGAGGACAAATGACATCATGTAACCATGAGAGGTGTAATTAGGTGGATAACTCCATGGCATGGGCATCTTCAAGCAGTCCACCCTGGTAATTTTGTACTTTGCAGGGACAGAGCAGCACCATTGGAAGTGCTGATGGAGCAGTCAAATTAAAGACTAAATATGCAAGGTTATGTTTGATATATAATGATTGTAGAAATAATCATTGGAGAAGGAATGCATTTGCTTTGATTTTAGCATTGCCTGGCCCATGTCTCATGGTGTTCCTTTTCTGGTATTTTGTCCCTACAACGCCACTATTGCAATGCTTAAATATTTTGCTTTACATCCATCTACAGGATGACTTACCTGAACTTCAAGAGTATATCCTGATCACTATGGTTTCTGTGGAACTTACTGTAAAGTTGCTGACCTCATCTCCACCAAGACTCGGTACTTTTATCTATAAACCTATAATCTCAAATTTTGACAATTTATTAATGATAATTCTCTAGTGAAGGAGCAGTCATGTCAAATTCTGACATCTTCCCTGTGTTTTGCAGGTTGCTTCTGTGAGGGAGGGTAATATATTTTTTTCTGGTTTCATTATTATTAAAAAAAAATTAAAAAAAACAACTAAAAAATTGGTCTTTCTGTACCTATGGTAAAGCAGAAAAGTCCACAATCAATGGCTCTTTGTTTTACAAGTTAGCTATGTGATGTAGAGAGGTGCATCCTTATCTGAATGAACAGTAGCCCCAAATCAAACAATACCATGTCCCTAACAATATGGCTGTGTGCCGAGAAACCGGTACAGCAAGGACACAGATAAAAGAGAACAGCAAGGAGAAAAAACAGCTGCACGAGCAGTAAAGAGCCGTAGACAGAAACAACTCCCATCACAGATCTGCAGTGGTCTCAAGTTACAGAGTGATTCATTTGGATATGGATCTAGATCAAACTGCATATACATTTTAGGACTTATATTATTATATATTTCTTATATGAAAAGTGACAAACTTGCTGTGTAAACATCCTGCCATCAACCTTTTTTTTTTTAGCAAATTCAAGGAAAAAATAAATAAAAATATTAACAGGGAATTGAATCAATGGTGTTTTGGTAGTTATAGAAATAAATGCTTATGTTAAATTATTTCTCCACTAAAGTTAAGTAGATCCCAGTTGTTTATTTTATGTACAGTAATACTGGTGACACCTAAATACATTGTCTTATGTCTATTCACATTCTGTTACCCTAAAGTGACTTTTCTGAAATCTACATTTCTTTTCCTTTAACTCTGCCTTGTTATCCTTGTTTTATTTCTGCATGCTTGCTGTTCACATGATAGAATTCCTTTATTACCGGATGAAAGGTAATCTAGCGAAATGACTTAAACCATGCTTCTACTGGGCCGGCGTTCAACCTACAATATTTATTAGATTCAATAATTCAGTAGTAAGCCTAGAGGCGTGTGTATGCACTACAGTCTGAATTGTGCAAGAGAAAAGTAAAAAGGAGTAGGGAGCAAGCATAATACCGTAATAAAAGATTAGTAAGTCATGGGTCTTCTACAGCCTTCAGGAATTGTTTTTAAATTATTAATCAACAATCAAGTAAAGGTGACCTTGAATATATTTAAACTCTGTGTTTATATATTTTTTTTAAACATGAAAAACACAATAAACCTTTTAAAGAGGAACTGTGTGATTATATTGTTATACTGGAGCATCTTTGCATAGATGGAGGTTGATACATTTGTAACAAGTCATCATAAAGTCCATTTTGCTCTTTGAGGAATTTAAAATACCGTAAATTAACCTAATTCAACGTAATTCAACTTTAATGATACTGTTATAAATTGTGCTAAATAAAGTGCACTGTTATCTGTTATAGATGAGGAATTTATAACCAGAAAATTGCTTCTCAGTGTCATACTGATAATTTGTATTGCTAGTCTACAACAAAAAGGTAAAAAATAATAGGAGTCTTAGTCAAAGGTGAGACTGTTTCTTGATATAGAGTCACAGGAATACAGTTACACAAAGTTTTGAGATCATAGATGTGTCTTCTTCAGATGGAATGTGGAGATACCTCTGAGGTCCTGAAAGCGTATGTAACATTGTTTACTATGCTGGCAAAAGTAAAAGTGTCAATGATGACCAAATATCCACCTTCTCTTGGACCAAATCATATAAAGTGCCAGAAATAAATAGTAAAGTATGTATACTCTCCTCCTGGAAAATGATCTCTCCAAGGACTCCTCTTATCCCCAAAAAATGTATAGAAAAAAACAGCCAGAGAAAGTTCCACTCAAAGTATGTTTCAGATAAGGCTTCATTCTTTTCCACGAATACTTAGAAGATATTTGATATATAGCGTAGGCTGGATACCAGCCCAGGTGCTGGTAGCCAAATTCAGTCAGCCTTCGTAGTGTCCCAGGACCTTCACAGTCAGCACGCTGTCGTCTGATAGAAGGCAATTATAGGAAGCTCCCTATTCACACAGAGTCATGGCATTTTCTTGGACAAATATGATTCTATCCATTTTCCTTATTAAAAAGATACCAAAAATAAAGCTTTTGAAAATGTCATTTATTATTTAGATAGTTTTTTCCTTTTCATTAACTTTTTTTTTGTTTCTAGATGCTGAAGGCATGACAGCTCAGATCATTATTGATGCAAATGATGGAATCCAGGGAGTCATTGAATGGCAAACAACAAGGTGTGTACAAGGGATTCCTGGACAAACGAGGATCCGGTTATCACACGTAACTATGGAACTTTAACCTTGGTTGTCGAGTTGGAAATAAAGATTGTGTTGCCTTATTTTGTAAACTGGGCATTGCCAGCACATTTTCTCCTGGAGAAGGGTATAACTATTTACACGCTGTCATCATTTAAGATACTGAATATTGAAATTGTATGTTTTTTTCCAGCAATTTCACTTTGCTTTATTTTTTTTATTTTGGTAAGCGTTCTAAAAGCAAGGTGTGAGGAATGCAGGAAATATTTGCTTTCTAAAAACACTTTTGCACAAAGACCGTTTTTCTTTTTATAATAAACGTTTAAAGTATTTGTAGTTCTGCGGTTTTGCTGTTTTCGGTTGTTGTGGCTATTTCTGATCATGTTTTTGACAGAGGCAGAATTTTCAAATAACATTGACACTTATTGGTTATGAGATCCTAATAAAAAAGTCACCTTACTATAACTAAACCTGCAATTTATATTTCTTTTTCAGCTATGAAGTTAATGAATCCCATGGTATATTGACCCTAGTGGCATGCAGAAACAAAGGGACCTACGGGAATGTATCTTTGTTTTTCTACGCACAGAATTTAGGAGCTCAGCTTGGGATGGATTTTAATGCTACATCCATGGTAAGATTTCCATAACCGATGTGCGCTTGGAAGAGAGATTCACGGATTCCTACTTGATTACAATCAATCTGTGAAATTTCAATACATTTGCAAAAGTACATTTTCATATACAGAGATGTTCCTGCAAGGAACCCAGCTGAAATGTTACTTAATGCCAGCAAACTGTTTGTTCATGTTTGGAATTATTGTTTTTTTTTATATAATTTATTTTTACATGTAAATATTAATGTTTAATTCTTATTTTTTCACTTCAATTAATATTCTTAAAATCTGGAGAGCATGTCGTTCAGTAAGTGCTTTTGTAGTGCCTGGAAGATTATTGTGACACAAAGGGGTTAATAGTATGATAAAGCATGTTTAAGGGTAAATTGTTGGAGGAAGGGTTAATGAAGAGAGATATTGTTTCTCAGCCAAGTTGAAGCCATATACCAATGTGGTATGTCATCATAAAATACCACTGCACATGCTTGCACCTGGTGTGTGAGGGAGCAAATGTTGTTTAAAGGAAAGTTTTTAGATAAGAGTTAATGAGCACATTGGGTAAACTGCCTCATGTAGGCTTTCATGTATCTCTAAATGTATAAATTAGCTTCTTTCGGAGAGATACCGTGCTATGGATTGGTATACGGTCCCCAGTAATCAGCCTTGCAGCATAGAAGCAGAACATGGCTTTGGGGGTCTCCCAGTGCAGAAGGGTTTAAGAATGTAAGCATAATCTTTTAAACTCTTTTTTTATCAAAACAATTACAGCTAGACTATGTATTTTATATTGTGTGAATCATTCTCATTTATTTAGGGTATTTAGGGACAGCTTATTTACATCTCTAGAACACATTATGGTATATTTTTGGTACATTGCTCTGCTTCTGAGTGCTTCCTGAGCTGTACATTGTAATAGGAGGTTAGAACAATTAAAAAAAATACATTTAATAGATATGGAAGCTGAACTGAAGAACTAGGGTTGATAATAGAACAATAATCATGTCCTTAAATATCCAAAGAAGTAAATTCAAGCACTAAGTCTGGTAATATAATTAAGGTATATAAGACGAAACTATTATACTGTAACTGCTAATGGCATGTAAGATTCTGTAATTTGTGATTTTACTTGACATGGAGAATCATCTAATTTTTTAATGAGCAAATCAAGAAAAGATTTACACTTTACAATGTAATTTTTTTTCCAGGTTTTGACTTTTGCTGAAGGAGAAAAATATAAATATATAGATATAAATATTAATGATGATGACATCCCAGAAGGGGATGAGAGTTTCCAGCTGATACTCGCAAATCCTTCTCATGGACTTGAACTGGGTGCTAACACAACAGGTAAAAAATGGAACTATGTTTAGTTTTTTTAATGTCAATGTTAACTTTAAGATATATTTTATTTAAATTCAAAACATGACAATAATAATCCATAATTTATAGTACATTGTATATTTTTTTGCATTTTAACAGAATAGTTAATACAGTTGTACAGATACCTTTTTTTTTTAATTGTATAGGAGAGTTTTAGTCACTTAAAATATAGTTACAGATTGTTGCAATGTGTTGTTGTTTTTTTGAATCCATGAAGTTACTTTTAATCCTATTGACACAGCTACGGTTACAATCCTTGCCAATGATGATGGACATGGGGTTCTGTCCTTCAACAACAGTGAGCGATTCTTCCTCAGAGAACCTACAGCCCTGTACATGACAGAGAGTGTTGCGGTTCTGTACATTGTCAGAGATCCCCCACAGGGAATATTTGGTACGGTCACTGTCCAGTATCTGGTCGCTGGTGAAAATGCTTCGGGAGCAGATGGAGATCTCAACCCAGTACAAGGATATGTTGTACTGGAAGAAGGAGTGAGATTCAAGGTAATATTAGTACAAAATAAATAGTATATATTTATTAAAATTTGGGCATATATATGTAGGGTTGTGATCCCTTGCGGTAGAAGATGTAACAAAATGTAAATTATTTTTTGTGTACAGACACTGGAAATTTCTGCTGTGCTTGATGAAGATCCTGAGATGGATGAGCATTTTACTATTACCCTATTTAATCCAACAGGGGGTGCTAGACTGGGCACAAGAACACAAACAATGATTACTGTACTACAGAACCAGGCACCACAGGGGCTTTTTAGCATTTTCCCAACAAATAACAGGTACACACGGAACCAGCATTAACAATAGGTAGATTATCTTATAAACTACAGATGTTACATGTGTTTTTCCTCTCCTATATTAGCTATATAAAAATTAGACAATGCTACTTGTGATACTATGCAACTTTATATGTTTTTAACCAACGTGGAATTTTAGGACGAGTTCTTTGAGCATTGAAGAAGGCAATGTGACTGCTTACTTGAAAGTGTCCCGCAGCAATGGATTAAACATGTCTGTGAGTGTGGAATGGGAGACGTTGTCAGGAACTGCGCTGGGAATAAGTAAGATCCATTTACTTGAGTTCTGTTTCAGAAGATATGAATTAAATCTACTTGAACCCATCTGCAGGATGTTGTTATTCAACATAGGACATATTGTGGGCTGATTTTCACAGTTTCACGAGTTTCAAAAATTAAACTGCACATAACAAATGAATGCGAACATTATAGATGCAAACAAGTGAATGTATTTTTAGAATACTTAATATGAGGTCTGTTGAGTTAATTCCAACTGTTGTTGCTAAATTAAAATCATTTTGTGATAATGTTATAAATATCACCAACATATGGTTATTTCTTGTTTCAGAGGGTCCAAACAGTGTGATGTCTGTTTTGCAAAGTTTCTGGAGCGAAGCTGCTGCAAGCTGGTGTTTCTTCAGTCATGGTGACTTGCTTTATAGCATTTTGCTGAGAACTTTGCCAATGGCCTCTTCAACAAAGCCACTTTCCACAGTCTATGAATGGAGAGGGGTTTTTGTGCCCATCCAGGTATGTTCCTAGACACCAGAATCCTGTCCATATTGCTAGTAAAGAGATGTGTTGGCTCTCACTACCTGTGCAAAAAGTAGTAACAAGTAAAAAAGATACTCAATTCTTGTTCCTTTCTAAGTACTTTATGACATTAGTAAATTAGTAAATGTGAAAATAAACGTCTTGTTTTTATTTTAACAGGATATTGCAATTGAAAATCCTCATGATTGTATGACATTTCTAATTAATGGATCTCGGTTTGTAGTCATCACTAGTGGGAGTGATGGACCTTTCTATAATACATTGTATACATTCACACACAACCATGGATTGCTTCTGGTAAGTATATAATGTGTTATTTACAGACAATGTTTACACCTATGCCCGAGTCTCTGCTTTTATTTAAAAGGAACTGTAGAATAGAAATCGAGTATTCCTTCGTCCCTGGGATAAGCAAAGATGACACTTTGGCTAAGATGACAGGTGCAGCCTTCTACTCTTTAGTTAGCCGATAACCTTGTAAAGTATGTTTCCCAAACTGTACATGGATCCTTTTAGGTCATGCACAAGGGATCTGACTCTAACACTTGGCTATCACTAGTCTTATGTAAGGCATTTTTACTTTGAAATAAATGGAAATATCAATTGTCTTTCTTTCAGGGAAGATAGATTTTCAATCTGGGAATCATAGCATGAGAGTTTTTACTTAATTAATTAGCAATCACAAATTATAAAGTGAAATGATTTGTAAATGTAGATACTGATTTGCATTTTATTAAACTTAATTGAAAAAAAATCATGCACATTAAAATATCATTCATTTAATCATTTAACCATGGAAATTAACTGGCTTCTCATTATAACACTATTTAGAACATCTCTGATTTTCCAGGGAACTGAACCTTGACATGCAGTTGCATTTGAACCGATTTTTAACTGTAATTTTTTGCTCAAGAACTAATGATGTCATTGTGATATTGAAATTCCAGAAACAGACTTTAACAGTTCCGGAAACCAGCAGTGTTAGACATCTTTCCATCTCACATCAAGATTATTTGATCATCGCTAGTCATACGAATAAACCCGAAACATCTCAGGTTAGATATTTGTATAATATGACTGTTACATTATTCATTTAAATGTGGTAACATTAATATTCTTTCCTAACAATCATAATAACTTAAATGCAATATGTATTTATATGCGATGCAGAAAATAAAACCAGTTATGCCTCTGACTAATCAATACTGCTATTTAATATGGGGTCCAAAAAAAATATTTCACAAAGGCTCAAATAAAAAAATCACAAACATAGGTACCATTCTCTGACACCTGTGCCACTTTAAAGTTCCACAAAATTCCATATGAACCGTTATATTCTGAACCTTTATATTTCTTTTTTTTATTAAAAATAAACCTTTATATTCTGATGTTTTGTTGTTTTTTTTTGTCTTGTCAATGTCATATTTTATTAGGTTTTTAAATGGAACACCACCATATTTACACTTTATCAAGAACTCCCAGTCAGTGGGGTGTCAGGATTATCAGTGTTTACCCGTGGAGAAACTGTTTATTTGGTCACGTCCCGTACAGAACCAGATCACGAGTCTCTGATGTATGAATGGTCAAACGATCAGTTTGGAAATCCCCAGGAATTGGGAGTCAAAGGAGCAACAAGTGTGGACTCTGTAGCCTCTGGGGCCGACATCTTCATCTTTTTTTCAGAAGGTATTTTTCAGAAGATATATTTCAAGCATCAAAACTTCAGTCCAAGTTCTCCCTATAGTTTCTTTGCCATATTGGTATGAGTCAACGAAGACCCTCACATTTAGCATGAACCATATGCATTCTACCAGTTTTAAGTTTTCTTTTTCATTGGAGATGCATGTTTTTTGTTTACTGTTAATATGAAGATTTATATAAATGTGGAAAGATCATTTTCCCCAGGTATTATTTTGTCTTTGTCTTGTGTTCTGCTGAATAAGTCTAGTTCATCATGAATTAGTAAAGTACATCTTTTTGATTTATTTCTTTAATATTTTGTCTTTCACAGCAAAAAGCTCTCTTGTTCATACTTTCCTCTGGGAAGCAGGTCATATGTTCTTTAAGAAAATTCAATCCATTCCTTTTGCTGCGAACATGATTCATGCCTTTACACCTCCATCTGGTCTAGGTAAGGTCCCTCTGAGACTCAAAAAGTATAATCTGATGTTATTATATAGTGATTGAAAAAGTACTTTTCTGTTTTACATGCTCATTTTATACTAAAATATAAAATTCACAAAATGAATTTAACAGGGTTTTTTAAAACATATATAATATACCAACTAGAATATAGAAGCATAAATACTGAAGGGTAAATCTGCAATCAGAAATTATTGTTGAATGAATACTAAAGCTCCCATTTGTGGCTGATACACAACCAAAATCCTAGCATCGGTTAAATCATTATAATTGCACAGGGTTTGCAATTACAACAAAGTAAGGCAGCAGTGCACACCGGCAGATAATATTAACACCTATGCCGTATACATAGTGGGGATTCTGTCTCACTCTATGGGCATAAATTGCTTAGCCCACTACTACGTCAAAGTACCCCAATTTTAGTGGGTTATATTTCATCTTATCATTGCTATTATGCTTACAATGGAGCTGGATCAGCGTTACTACATCACCCACTGAGGTTCTCCTTTATTTTAGAGCCCTCTCCTGAAACCATTAATGAGGCAACTGTGTGGTATGGGGGGTGCTTAACCTAGAAGCTTGGTCAAGACCTCAGAATATGCTCAAATAATACAAAAAAGAAAACACACAATAAAAAGCATATATATATATAGATAATACGGATCTGTTGGGTGCTTCTGAAATTACCAATATGTACAACAAAGCAAGGAATTGCCAACCCAGAGTGGTGCATTGTGATCAGTAGACTGTTCATTTATGAGCCTAAATTATAAACGAAGCAAAATCACAGATATTGTATTTATTTTTTAATGTTTCTTAACCCTATGATGGGCTGAATATCAATTTCCACCTATTAAAACCATAGAGAGACAAACCATTCTACTATGATTCATGATTGATGATGTCATTATTAATATGTCGTAATAAGTAGAAACAAATATTTGTTCTTGTCTTTAGCCCACATTTTGCTTGCTGGTGAAACAGTTTCTGTATTGTACTCTTTGGACACTGAACAGGGCCAGTTTTCTCCTGTGCTGTTGGCCCCAGCAGCTAAACATTTGTCCTCAGCTGTCGTAAAGTCAATTAATACAACCAAGATCATAATAGCTCAGATAGAAGAGTCCAAGTCTCAGATCTATGAACTTATTTCTATCTCCAACCACTCGGACTTCATACCCAGGTAAATGCAAAGCATATCACTCTTTATGTATAATACATGTCACATCGGTTTAAATGCTGTATAAAGTGCTAATTAGAAGGTATGGGAATTGTTACCTTGCCTAAATAAGAACTTTCAATAGTTTATAGTACATGTACCTAAGGTTGCAACAGAACCTTTATACCTCATTATTACAAATATGCCTTTTTTAAAAAAAAATGAATCAGTTGCTCATTTTGGTAGTAAGAAAGGGCATAAAATGTATCATTTCAAAGGTGAGCTATCTTGGAAGAAACAGGACTGAAAAATCAAAGTATGCAGATATCCCCTGGCATCAGGACACACACCGATCTGCTAATAGTAGATAATGGTAATAGATAAGTGGATGTATTTTGCAAGAAAAAGTCATATATTTGGGGATATTGTTTTGTTTTGTGAATATGGTATCACTACTTGTAAATATCAGCTTTGCCATATATTTGGGGTAATTTGTGTTATTGTTCTAAAGATGTGCTGTGTCTGCCTTTCGGCTAGTTCAGGTGAGCTGAGGTTTGAGCCGGGACAAAGTGAAGCTACTCTGGCTGTCAATATTCTCGATGATTCCATACCTGAGGAAGAAGAGTCATTTCGAATAAGACTAAAAAACCCAAAAGGTGGAGCAGAAATTGGTTCTAACAGCTATGTGACAATTGTTATTCCAACAAACGATGATGCTCATGGAATCATTGGATTCTCTCAGGTAATAATAACATGCATATTGACAAAATGATTTTGTAAAATAGTAAAAAATAATAATAAGCCAATTACCTCTAAGCCATGTAGCTGGGAGCTGCTGAATCCCTCCACGCATTTGTAAGGGGACAAACATGAATATAGAGGGGACAGTCAGCTATCATATGCATGAAAGTGCATAGATTGGTCCGAATTTCTCTTTGATGTAATGCTAGCTGAATGTGATCGATATCATAACCGGTAGTAAAAATGTTTCCATGAATGTTTTTGTAAGCTCCACATGCCTCACCTCAAAAAAGGCTGGTTTATAATATATTGGTTTCAATGTTTTTTTGTGCTAGAATTCCTTAATGAAACAAGCGGAAGAGATGGAGCAGGATAATCTGATCAGCTTCAGCATTGAGCGTCTGCGGGGCACTTTTGGCCGCGTGGCAGTGGAGTGGTTTGCTAATGGCAGTGTCTCTGACATATTTCCTTCTTCAGGAGTGGTATGTGATTGCAGCAGTAGTCAGCGTTACAATAAAAAGTAACTGGTTTTCATCCATGGTGTGTGGAAAAATAAATATTTTGTTCTAGTTGATCGTGCAAAGTAAATCTTTTGACTAAATCTTTTTTAGGCACAAGTCTACTTACCCTTCCACTGGTTATAGCCATGGGCGTAGGAACCCCTAAAAATCTGGGGGGGGACAGCATTTTCCCCCATCAGATCCCCACTTTCTCCCCATCTCTCACACCACCTCCTGAGACTATCTACCCCCTCTCCCCCCTTCTTACACTATCCAAGCCCTCTCACACACTATCTACCCTCCCCTACCCCCTTCTACACTATCTACCCCCCTTCTCACACTATCTACCCACTCCCTACCCCCCTTCTCACTAGCTACCCACTCTCCACCACCCCCTTCTCACTAGCTACCCCCCCTTTGTAGTTCACTTACCCTGCAGTCATGTGGTGGGAGCGCGAGGCCTCTGTCTCGCGGCTTCACAGCTGAGCTCCGGCATATGACGTCATATGACCGAGACAGATGCCTCACGCTCCCGCCACTGCAGTCGGGGCAGCATTGAGGCGGGTGGCGGCAGGGAGCAGAGGAGACAGAAGGACGCTGAGCGGTTGCTGAAAACGACCACTCGGCACCCCTCTCTCTCCTCCTGTGGCGTTTCTATTGGAGGGGGTTCCTACGGCCCTGGGGGGGATTTCTTAATTATCGGTCCCCCCGCATGAGTTACTGGGGGGGGGTCTGTCCCCCCCTGTCCCCCCGGTTCCTACACCCATGGTTATAGCCAACTGAGAATCTGTCGGTCATAGTGTTACTCATACAGAGGTGGCAGAAAGGAAACCCCTCATGCCAAACAGCTAGCTGACGTCTCATTCAACCTCACAATATTGACAAGAAAATAGTCTCCTATTTATGATGCATTATAAACATTGTTCAAAGAAGTTACAGATGTGTTTCAGAATCATTACAAATGTAAGAGGAATTGGTTTCTCACAGTGATGAAATGTTTTTCCCTCTTCCTACATGTGCTAGGCCACTGGTTATATGATAGTGCCCCCACTATATAGTAGATTACATTTTTTTTGGAACTTAAATAGAGTAAATCATTTAATCGAACAATATTTACTATACTTTGAATTTCAATACATAGAAATTGGTTTTGTGCCAAATGTCTCCTACCAGATCCTAGAGTATTAATTCCTGAAGTCAAAGATCACTAATATTCATTTTTTTCTACCCTTACTTCTAGGTCACTTTCTCTGATGGCCAAGCACTTACTACAATTACTGTTACAGTTATTGCAGATAATATAGCAGAACTTGCCGAGACCATCACAGTGATATTAACAAAAGCTGTAACTATGAATATCAAAGATCCTCAGAAAGGGGCTGTAATAGATCCACAGAAGTCCAAAGCTGTGCTGACCATCCTGCCTAATGACTCACCGCATGGTGTGATCGGTTGGGATGTCAACTCACTGGCTGTGAGGGTGGAAGAACCTACAGGTTAGAACGCCAAATAAAAAACTAATCTCTGCAAGTAAATCCATACACATTGGTATAGCAAGAATAATAAAGCGTGCTTCTATTAAGATACAGTGCATTATACTTCTGTTATTTTTCTGTATACAATGAGTTTTGTTTTTCAATTACTTTGGATTTTTGCTAATTAATTCCTTAAGCACACACTTTTTCATGTCTTGGAGGGAGTCCAGCTGATAACAATCCAAAAAGTTTGACCCTGCGCCTCTGTTCCTCTTTCCTTTGTGGTTAACCTGTGGGAAGGAAAGATAACTTTGAGAGTTATGTATACAACGTGGCCCTGGTGCAAAAGTTTGAGAAGTGGTCGTAAAAACCATTGTAACTGAAAGGCTGGTCCAGTCACCAGGAAAAAACAGGAAGAATGTTCTTGCAAGCATCCTTATGGATCCTCACCAGGACCAAAAACCTCACAAGAGAGAAATGTTAGCTTTCTCGTACATTTCCTCTTTTCACATGTTGGAGTTGAGCTACATTCTATTGTATGCTTTAGCGATAAGACCCAATTTCAACTTTGCAACAGAATAACTTTTCATACATAAGCCTCTTTGTCTCCAATTCAAACCCGCCATTTTCAGCGAGTGATCACAGATGAGAATGTATAATAATTATTTGAAATAATCCAGAGTTAATAATCTGGCACTGGAAAGTGTAAGTGTAATATAATATCTGCATCTCATTAAAATATGTTTAATGTTGTAACATCCATAATTGTATTATTTTAGTCAGCAGATGAAAGTTATATGAAAGGTCATGTTTTTCTAAAATTAATAAAGGGTCACATGTAATATAATGATGGAAGTGCTCACATCTCTTCTTTTCTTTAACTAAAAGGGAATGCAACACTTATTACCCTGCAAATTAATAGAGAACAAGGATTCACTGGCGATATTGCAATTCATTTAGAAGTAAAACCAAATATGTCTCTCCCGCCGGTGAACAGAGCCACAGAGAATGAAGATTACACCGTCCTCAGCAAAGTCATAATTATCAAAGACAACAGAACCTTTGCTCTTGTTACAGTTACTATCTTCCCTGTGAGTAAAATAGATACAACAGTACTTTCTGTAATTTAATGTGAATATTTGCTTTTGTAGTATAAGTAAACATTTAGATTTAGCAAGTTTTTAGAATGAACTGGTATTGGTAAATTTTTGCATTAATCACTGTATAATTACCACCCTTTTGATGTAATTGTGGGAATGGAGAAGACACAGATAAGCTTTTTGAATGCTAGTTTTATTCAGAAGCCATGTATAGAGTCTTGTTAAAATTGTTCCCTATTTTAAACACAATTCTAACTAATGGGTAACCTGCGCTACTCATGCGTGACACGGTGTAGCATTAAAATGCATGTCTATTGTATTGGTGGGATACATATAACACAAAAAGGAGACATGACTATTGGCCAACCCCTTCATGCAACATCATTTTGAAAATAATACTGAAAAGAAATAGAATTCCCTTTCTACCTCCTCATCTCTTACTAGCGCAGATCAAAAGGGATGGAGTTATCCAATTAGTTTCAAACTAAAGGGAAGAAGAGTGAAAAGTACATGGTGGGGAAAACTAACCTTTGTCTCGGTGCCATTTAGTGTCCACTATTGTTCATCTAGAAACTAATCCCTAAAAATTCCAGACTGAAGTGTTTGTTTTTTTCCCAATTACATTGAATTGAAAAATGATGTAAATACCAACAAATCTCCAAAGCATAGTATATAATCCTTCTGGTTGGCTGAAAACTTGTGCCAATCAAGAAGCTTATTGGTTGGCCTTTAACACAATTCCCTCGGCTCAAGTGATACAATGGTGACAAAAACCAAGATGAGATTTGAATTGAGGCCAGTTCAGTTTTTAAGTGATCTCTATAAATAAGATCTCTATAAAATAAGAAACTTTATTTAGTTTAAAACTTTTTTTTAACTAAGAGACTTTAAAATGTGTGCTATAACACACATTAAATTGTGTTTTCAGTTAAGTTAGTACTTTTCTGTATCAGAATCTTTTTTTATATATATATATATATATGTAATGTGAAAGATTGATTAGAAATCAACAGCTTTATTTTCCTGGGGAGAACACGTTTTGAATAGTTTTGGCAGAATAAAGTATGCGTTGAGCCATGATAAAAAGAATATGTATTTTCTGGATGCCTTTATTCCTTCTGCTATCTCAATAGAAAGGGCCTTTATATAAAATGCTGCATCTCTTCTTATTTGTTATACAAGGTCGCTTAATTATTATATTTTGTAGTCCTACTCAAGTAGTTTTAATCATTCAGGTATTATCATGCGCACAATCAGTTAATGTGAGTTCAAGGTTGTTCAGTGGCAACCGCACCGCTGTTTACAGGCAACTACCTACAGATTCAGGTCAAATTATTGTTATTTTTTATTTTATATATCCCCATCATATTCCATAGCTCTGCCAAACGAGAACTATAATCCAAAATGAAATGCTGTCCTACAGTTGGACTGGTTGACAAATACTGAAACATATAAGTAATAAGTAAAAATCATCACGTTTTTGGCCAATCAGAAGACAATTAGAATTCAAATTCTGAATTATGAAAAATACAGCCTCTACCATGAAATGCCCAAGTTTCATAACATTTACCAATATATATTTGAACTTCTCTATAAGTAGTTCTCTGTTTAAGGTAATGCAAAAGGACTTTCTCTTCCCGACCTTCGTGGTTTCTTCAGTCAAACTTGGTACCTTTTATTGGCTATAAAGTAGATGTAGGGTCATGCAAGCTTTTGGGATCTCAGAGGTCTCTACTTCACATGGAATGAGACCTCTCCCAGGGTAATGAAAGGGTTATGTGTGTCACATCATTAGTTGGTAGTAATTATTAATTAGTAGCATCCATCAAGGGCATCTGAATTGTAGATGGAGTTTTATATATCATCATAAAAATAATGCAGTTGCACACTTGTTCATAATTTTAGCCCAATTACACTGAATTACCCTGGCATGTGTATAATGTGTTTTCTCAGCACAAACAAAGAAAAAAACGAATGATATCCCATAATATCCTAATGTATGTGAGGATCTTGATCTCTACTAGTATATGTGTAACATATTAATTAAAAATGTATGAAATATGGAAACCATTGATACCACTTGGGTTTTATTTCTCAAATTCTTGTTTCTACAGTACTTTTTTATTATTATTTATTCTAATGATGTCAAGAGTATTTCACTTTTAGACATCAGAGCCAAGCTTTGCTGTTGTATGATAAAAAACAATTGTGCTGTTTTATTATTTTGTAGGTAACGCAAAGGCAAAATGGTGTCTTTACTAAAAAATACTGCAGTTGCTAAGTTTTATATAGTTTTAGAAGTTTTGGTGACCAGACCTTGAAAATTCAGTAGTACCAGACTTCTAAAGCAAGAATATTCCAATTTGTCTGAAATGATACAGCCTATACCTTTTGTGACATGCAAACAATATTTGACTGTTTCATTCCTAAGGATGATTTACCAGAATTAAACGAAGGGATTTTATTAAACATCACTGGTGTTCAGTTTGTGAATTTGTCTCTCTCGAGCGGCCTGCCAACTATAAAAAGACCTGGTACAGAGCTAGCAGAAATAACTATTTGGGAGAATGACAATCCAAGAGGAGTATTCCAGTTCAATGTTACCAAGGTAGGTTTTCTTTTTAAATATTTTTCTTTAACCTTGGCACAGAGAATACATAACTACTACTTGTACTATACTTTTTGAGTTTTCTGTGTTGTGAATTGTTTGAACTGTTCCTCACAAGAATTGAGGTTTTTTTTAAATGATGTTAAATCGACTGTATCAAAAAGTAGCTGTAAGTTATGTTGTTGTTGTAGTTTGTCAATAACAATATAAATTTCCGCGTCCCAGGATGTGAATGGAGCCGTAACTGGATTTGAAGTTCCTCCTCCACAAAATGTTCTTAGTCTTTCTGTCATCAGGTTGGCTGGGAAGTTCGGATCTGTAACGGTTTACTGGGAAGCCCAGCCAATCACCGCAAGTCTGGAAGACTTCACACCTTCTTCAGGAAGCATCACCTTTTCAGATGGACAGGTGAGCTATGCATTCCTACTTTATAACAAGTTAATGTAGCTATGGGGTTTTGTCAGAGGAACGTGCTGTTTTACTCTTTTCGTGGTAGTATGACGCCACCATTAAAGATAAAATCTGTTAGTTGATGAACTTATACACGGAACTGCTAGATACATGTATGTCTGAGTTCCATAGTTTCCGAACATGCAAAGTGGTTGACTGGTCAGTGATAATATCTTGTTAGCTGAGATGATTTTCATCCATTCTTTGGTGTAATAAAAAAAATGTACCTGTAGAAATATCCCAGAATAAATGCCTCATTTTTTACTGTTATTGTAGTCCCAATCTATTTGATGTGTCTGTGAATGCAAGGTTGAACTGTCCCAATCAGACTAAGAAGCAAACCTACTTTAGTTTAATGGTTGAAATAGAGGATGTTGCAATGTTGGCAAACCTTATTTCATAATACTCATGTTATTTTCTCTCAGGCATTAGGAGTTATAGAGATATTCATTGTGGATGACACCTTCATTGAATTTGTTGAGACTTTCAGTGTCTCATTAATAGAGCTGACGAATGGTGCCATACTTGGAAATGGAACGAAAGTCCTGATTAATATTCCACCTAACGATTCGCCATTAGGATTGTTTGGCTTTGAGAAGAAAATGGTATGTGCATAATAACACTTCATACTGTGTGTATCTTACCAGCCTATGAGAACATTTTTGCAAGTTATGAGTAAAAAATAATATAAATGCTTATGAAATGTTATCATATTTCTTTAACATAGAAAAATATGTATCATACCTAAAAACTGCACTTGCTCTTGGTATGGCAGCTGTGTGCCTGGCCTCCAGAGAATCTTTTTGCTCATTGAGGGCTTGCCTCAGTGACTTGACTAGAGTTTAGCGACTTTGCGACGGAAGACATATTAGGTCATGAGAAAATGCCCGTAGAGGACCAGTGACGTACGTGCAACACTTACACAGACCTCCAGCCAATGGCTGGAGTTGCAACTCCTACCGGGCTGGACACTCTAGGGGATCCGGAGACCCCTGCGACCACTTGTCTTCCCTTTAAAGGAGAAGACCTACAAGTCAACTTTCCTACAAATGTGTGAATCCTTCGAATGTGCATAGATTGTTGGTTGGAATCCCAATTACACAAGAAGCTGCTGTGCTATTTGTACCTGCGGGGTATTTACAAGTCATATTATGAATTCACCCCTTTAGATATAAACAGCAGGTTTCTGAGGTTTTTTACCATATCTGTGTTTGTGCATGTCACATTTTTCAATAATGTAGATTTTTTTTCTCAATTTTTGAGTAGCGATAGCTTTGTTTCTAGGCTTGTGTTGTATTGATAACATTCTAAACAATCATACACTTCCGTTTCCGTGTTATATTGAAATAAATGCAAATTAATGTTATACTAATTCTCTAGGTTTTCCATGTTCTTTTTTACCAAGGTGATAGTCAGTGAACCTCAGTCAGCAGATGGACAGGGTGGAGAAGTGACTTTGACGGTGGTAAGAAGCTCTGGTGGTCATGGTGCTGTGAAAATTATCTGGATCCTTGAAGAAGCGGCACAATTTGATCTCAGACCATTAAATGGCACTTTAATATTTAATGAGGTATGTGATTTTTGTAACTTTAATTTAAATTACACTAGGGAAAAATGTATTTTAAGACAAACTATTGAGATGGTTCTATAATTTACTCTATGAGATGTATTCACTCAGTGAAGAACTTTAGCTTCTGATTTATCTTCCTGAAGACAGAGTAGGGTCACTTGTGCTTGATGAATTAATACAGCAACGCAGTAAAAATAATACAATAAATTATGTTTTATACACAGTGGGATATGATACTGTAAGCCATACATGTCCAGATGGTTTTCAGTTAAATTCCTAATACGCTCAGATATATTTTTAATGAATGTAATTGAAACAAGCTGCACTAATACCTAGTTACTTACAGCATGTGAAATATTGTACAGGATTGAGTAACATTTCACGCCCTTTCAAGAACTTGGAATAATTGCCTTTGAACTTCCATATCTTATTTTTCAGAGCGACACAAGGAAATCATTTACCTTGTTTGCAATTCAGGATGGTTTGCTGGAGGGTGAGGAGAAGTATAGTCTCCAACTGGTTTCTGTTGACTATTCAGTGATATCTCCAGTAGATGGCAAGTAAACCTCACTCTTCTGTTAACTACTTTTCTTTAGTACATTACTAATTGCGAACCACTGAAATATTTACTAAAAAACTTTACTAAATGAAGTGCAGTTTTCAACTTATACAACTTCTATTATTTAAGAATAGAGAGGGTGCCTAGTATCTGTTGCAAAGTAGCATTTTTAGGTATAGTGACTTATAGTGGGTGTTTTGGTACCATGTCCTAATCTGGCACAATATGTTGTAAAAATATATTGACAAAATGAGTGGCCCAGTTGGTAATTATAATACGTGGGTTTCTGTGCTTAAACAGACTAATCTTAATTTAATTCTTGTACTAGTTTTCCTTTGGGAACATAATATTTTGGGGATTGCAAAGTGTGAAAATCAATCGTGCGCTCCTCCTGAAGTTGAAGGGATATGTAAAGTGATTAATGGTTGTCAAACCCAAAGAATATTGGCAGATTACAGGTGATTAAAAATTGCTAGTGTTTCAACTCCAGCACGAATGTGTGTGAGCATCACAAAGGTAAGGTGCAGAAGTGGTCGCAAGGGTCGTCCAAGAGGCAGCTGCTATGACCCCTAGGAATAAATGGGCCTGTGGCAGCTAAATTATGTCTATAATCTATAGACCAACTTTTGCTTTCCCGAGTTCATAGTATTAGTATTATCTTTAACAATGGGAACATATAGAGCTATTACACAATGAGTGATGTTTTATTTCAGGTACAGCCACTCTTATCATATCTGGGGACGCTGGAGCATCTGGTATGGTTGGAATAGCTACATCATCTCAGCATATTCTCATTGGTGAACCTTTTGGAAACTATAATGGAACAGCCCACATTAGGTATATTGATCTAATTATCTATAACATATACCAGTATAAGGATTTCTAAACAGAATCTAAAAAAGGGAACAACTAGAAGATGGGGATCATCCATCCATCCAGTCAATGAAATAAAAAGCTGAAAACCCATGTTCTTTCTTCTCTCAACAAATGCAGACACGGGTGATAATACAGACCCCTGGGAACCCAGCAAAAGCCAAGGCACTCTGGGCCCTGTACTCCTACAAGAATGGCCCTGGTAGTTTATTACTAGTATAAGATTAAAACTATATTTTCTCTTCACCCGGCATATCACATGACTGACAACAATAGCAGACTCCGGGTGTGCAAAAAAAATAACAAAATGAGATATAAACAGGTTTTTGTCAATGCTGACCTACATACTGTATACAGTGCTGCATTTTATGTTCCAGAAGAAACATTTTTGTTCCATACCTTAAACGTATCCACAAACAGAGCAATATATGTGTAAATAGACCATAATATTAGCAAATCTTACATTGTTGATTTATATTGATACATTTTGCATACAGTCATTTCTCATGGCTTGCTTCCTTAGTCTTCATCGAGGTCCTGGAATTTTTGGAGAGATTACTATATATTGGAACATCACCCCTGCAACTCAAAGTGAATTTGTGGACGTTTCAGGAAAGCTCACTATGAAAGATCTGCAGTCTGCTGCTGTTGTTGTTATACAAGTAGGCACACGTTCATCTAAAAATATTATATTATATTATATTAAAATATTATGCAAAGCTATGTGGTCTATTCACTAACAGCGGTGCATGAGAGCCGGCAGAAGATGCCAGTTTCATAAATTCATTCTGGGGAGGGGAGCTGAAAAACACAGGGCAAAAAAAGCAGGTCGGGAAATTGTATGTAACTTTCATATTTTTCAATTTTGGGCCCAGTAAACAGAACCAGTATTAACGAAAGGCTCTATTTTTCTCTTGGGCTCTTAGGCTATATATATTGTCTTAATTTAGTTCCAACAAACAAAGTTAAGCTTACATCAGGTGATGCCAGGTGACATTTTTTGTATTTGTATCATCTTAGGATAAATAGATAGATAGATAGATAGATAGATAGATAGATAGATAGATAGATGAAAGAAGATGTAAGAAGATATCAGAATGTTTTCTTTGTATGTTTTCTTTGTTCTGCTCAGGCAGTAAATGACAATATTCCAGAGGAGAAAAGCTACTATCAGTTTCAACTGAGTAAAATCAGTGATGGAGGAATCATAAATGAATCAAACAGATCTGCTAATATCACCATGGTTTCCAGTGACCATCCTTATGGACACTTTGAATTTTCACAGACATTGGTTCAGACATCAGAAGAGGAAACCTTGGTAAAATGTTATTGTTTTTGTTAATGACGCGCTAATAAATGCAGTGTATCATCTGGCATCTGAGCGGTATCTCAGCTGCATCGTAAATCTGCCAATGTAGAACAAAATGCCAATGCTTTTTGCTAATGAACAGCTAGAAGGGCAATACTCTATTGCATATTATAGCTGAGTGGTGCCATTAAATCTCCCTGTGGTCCCCATTCCAAAAGCACGTGAGAATTCTGCAAAATTCACAAAGTACTTTAATACGCACAATATTGCACAAATAAAAGAGGAAAAAATGTCAATTCGGAATACGTTATCTATAAACTCATCCACTAACAAATAATTATTAGCCCATTATAATGATGATTTTATGTATGGACAGCTGATAATCTTTCCTTTTAATTGAAATCTAATTGGCCCAAATAAAGTCCATCTATAATTATTCATTACTCGCTTAATGTGATTGTCACCAAATCTGAAAACAGATGTTTCAAATAGAAGAAATGCATTTTTATTTTCTAAGAATATACGGTAATTCTCATAACAGAACCGTTAACAATTTTAACTTATTTTTACTTGAAATATAATCGTTCTAGACTTTTGTTCACTTTATCAATTTATTCACTTACATCCTCAGAACTCATTTTGTGTTTCCCTTAATAGGTAAACGTTACCGTTGTACGTTCTGGTGGTAGATATGGGGAAGTTCAACTCAGTTATGAAGCCTTTAATGGATCAGCATTAACAGATCTGGATTTTACAAACACCTCTGGCAAACTTGTTTTCAGCCAAAATGAAGCCATGAAAAGTATCTCAATAGGAATACAAAATGATGATATCCCGGAGGGCCCTGAAGATTTTTTTGTTATTATTTATGACATCAAACTTCTTGGAAGGTATATCATTTTAACCCATGTTATATGTAGATTAAATCTGGTACTTTATTAGAAATGTAAGAAACAGGGACGTATTTATTAACTTTACAGTTAAATTATTAGGATTTAAACATTCTTTATGCTATAAGGATTTTTCAAACGCACACCGATCACAACCAAAAACCAAATACAATCTAAACAAATATACTGTAGATCAGCAATTCTTTACTGTGTGTGGTATGTGGTTCTTATGGGTCAAGAGAGTACTTGAAAACCCAGTTTGATTATTTATTAATGTTACTTCATTGGGAAAATTTATAGTAGGGGTATACACTTGGAGAATGATTGTGAAACACTTTAAAGACTCAAACTGATTAAATGCAGAGCTAACCCCTGTGTGTATTTAAAGTTAAATGATTTAATGAAACACATTTATTTTGCAGTCTATTTGCTTAAAATATTTTTTTCTGCTTTCCGTAATATTTTCCTTGCTGAAAACACTTGTGCAGGGATTACGATCACGCTATTAGAGAAAACGGACTTCAGATAGATCAGCCTCCTACAATTGGAAATGGCTCTGTGGTTCGAATCATCATCGTTAAAAACGATAATGCAGAAGGTGTCATTCAGTTTGATCCTGAATTTACCACAATCCAAGGTAATTTTGCCAAATCTGGTTAATCCATTTTGTATTCATGTCACTTAAATAATAAAATTGCCCAGAGACTGTACATACCAGGTAGCTGGTCTGCTTTGTCCTGATTAGAGCTGTCCAAACGAATCTGCCCATATCCGATCATGTGCAGAAAGTAGCACTTTCTATACTTTCACATATCTAGCCTAGTATAAGATATATATTAATATATATTTTATTTATTTTCTGTCTATCATGTCCTGTTTGTTGCGAACAATGTTTTTCTATTTATAGGTGTTTCTCAAGGTATTCCATTTTAAACGTTCAGTATAACAAATAAACATTTGTGGTTGGGTGCTTTGATTAAAATCAGCAATGCTTTTGCATTTATTTGAAACTTATCACATATATGGCACAAGAGCTGCCATCTTAACCCTCCGTTCTCAGGATCTGGATGATAATTTAATCATGTGTTATTTCATCCCTTTTTATTAGGTTCTCTAGTGACAGCCTTTGTAAGTCTGGGAGGGGAGGAGTACAGAAAATGAATACGCAGGTTCTTCAAACTTTCATGGGTGTAATTGTTACTGTTACCCAAATATTTACAATACAATTATAGCGGTAAAGAGTAGCAATGCGGTCACTTTGATGAGGCGCACAAGTCCTGAGCAGTGGATATGATATATAGGAGACTAGAAAAAAAAACATTGCATTTAATTCTATGACATCTTGTTGCTTTTATAGTGGAAGAAGATGTCGGCACATTATTAATTCCTATAACAAGGATACGCGGAACATACGGCTATGTGACAGCTGATTACACATCACATGGTATATCTGCATTGCCAGACGGCATAGACTACGCCATTTCTAATACGTCGGTCATATTTCAGCATGGACAACAGCAGGGTTTTATCAGTGTCCTTATTACTGATGATGAAGAAAGGTATTTCCGTTACTTTTTGTGGTAATCGTTTATGAAAGAAATTGTAAGATATAATTAGAAGTAAAGCACCCTTTCTCCGGGTCATGGCGAAAAATCTCTGTGTCACGGGACTGCCCCACTCCCTGCCCATTTCCCTTGCCATCCTGTAGCAAAGATAAAGAGTTTGGGGCTATCCTTATCAGCAGGCCTGACCACCCATGTCACTGGACCTGACCACAAATGCCACCAGTCCCCCAGAAGAGGGAGGCTGCCGGGTAGCCAGAACCTAGTTCACAGGCATGCTTACGGGTCCTCATCAAGCCAAAAGTAAAAAGTGGACCCTCCCTTTAAATATTGGAAGCTCTAGCACAAGTTCAAATGGACTCAGAAGGTGTTTTAGCTGGCATCTCCGCGCATTTACTTGAGTGAGACTCATCAGTCGAGCTGCTAGTCTGTGTTTCACATTTATCTGATGGTTGAAGTTATAGAAAACGTAGGTCGACTACTGGGAGACTGTTGGACATATTCTGTTTGTATTTAAACAAATTAATATTTCAAGAGCTTAATTGCTTTCATGAGACTTCCAAAGGCAATCACTGTAAGAGGAATAGAACTAGAGCTTCTGTTGTACTACGAGAAATAAGAGTTAAAAAAACCAAACAAATCAGTCAGATATCACTTTAAGCAAAACCAGATTGACACATATGTTAAGGTGACTAGGATGAAGTATTTCATGGCAGAGTAACATTTTTATAATTAGTGATGGAAATGTTTTCTTTATTTTTGTAACAGTGAGTTTGCAGAGCAGTTCGAAATTCGGCTTGTGGGAGCCACTGGAGGTGCAGTGCTGGGTCAACACCTAGTGTCCCTTATCACCATTGCTAAAAGCGACTCCCCAAATGGAGCAGTGAGGTTCTTGAATCAGAGTCAAATAACTATTCCTAATCCTAATGTGTCGCTTGGTCTGTCGCTTGTGTTGGAGAGAACAGGCGGTCACTTGGGAGAAGCTCAGGTATTATACATATCCCTTGCTTTGTTGAAACATTAGAGCCATGTAGCGCCCTTCAGAGGACATCTAACCTTGGTGGAATCATCTCAATGAGGTTTTCAACCTCATTAGTAGCTTATTACATTTCCACCAAGACAAAAAGTGTCTGTAGGAATTGGGTAGCTGTTCATGTTTATTTTGTCTATTGCATATCTTTTTGTAGATTTTGTGGAAAATACTGGGACCAAACTCGAATGTGCCTTTACCTCTTATGAATGATGACTTTGGCGAGCCTTTGAATGGATCATTCTATTTCAAAGATGGGGAATGGGGGACACGGACTATCAACTTAACAGTTCTCCCTCATGGAGATATTGAAGTTCAAGAGAAATTCATAATTTTATTGACCATTGGAAGTGGAAATACAGAGATTGATCCCAAAGCTGGAAACATAACCCTGACGGTATGTTTTTATGTGTGTCTTTGTCTATCCAATGTTTCATTAAGCAATGGAACAACTTTGAACCTTCCTTTTCTAAACTATATCTTTTTGTTTTTCTATCATCAGCATCTCTCTTAGAGGTTTTATAGGTGTGTTGTAATCACGTTTTTACTCGGCAAAGATGATACGCACCCTGTTGCATTTTGCCTTGTTGGGTTTGTGAAAATCATGACAGAATTTGACCACATAGAACAGCTATTGGGTCTATATAGTCTGCTCATTTTTATTCCTTCCATTAAAAAGCCCTTGGTCTTGTGTTACATTGTGTTATTGCCAAATACCTATCCAATGCATCTTTTTAAATTCCCTGCCTGTATTAATCTTACCACTTCTGTTGGAAGCCTCTTTCATTTATCCACCACCTTCTCGGTTAAGTAAAACCTATTTGTATTACATGTACATACATGCAATGTTCATTGTATTCCATGCATTATTCAGTGATAGCTCTGATTCATTTCTGGGAATCCTTATTTAAATGAAGGGGTAACCCTGGGCTTTCTAGCCTTTTCTTGCACCCCAAAGGAAACTGGGATTCAAACACCCTGTCCTTCATGCTCTTGTTTAATAAAATAGGAGTTGACCTCATGTCGCCTAGTTTGCCATTATGGTGTGTGAGGGGCTCTGTTAATAAGATATTCAACAGGGGTGGCTAAACCCCGGCTCGTGAGCTTTTCATAAGTAATTTGTAGCTGGCAGACTGTGTATTTTATTCTGTTATTCTTATTATAAAATGATCCTTATCCAGGAGAAGTGATGATCCATGTGGTTATAGTTTACCAACCGAATAATTAATACGGAAAACTGTTTGGCTTATGACTTTTTTTATTTTCTTTAGATAAACAAATTTGGGGATCCTAATGGTATTGTTCAGTTTGCAGAGGAATCACTTTTGATTAAAAATTATACTGAGCCAGAAGCTTCTGATGAAGCACTAAACATAACTCTACATGTCAAGAGAATCCAAGGGACCGTGGGGAACTTAACGGTAATGTTCTGCCTTTTTACTGTAAATCACATGTTCTGTTTCCATACGAATCTATGCATGTATATTTTTATTTATACAGTGCTTAATGCTTTACAGTGAAACAAAGAAGAGGAAACATTAAGTGAAGTCTTACAAGAAACATGGTTTTCATACAAATGTTGTGTTAGGGGTTTATTGGATGAGCATACATTTGTTCAAAGGGATGTGTATAAAAAAAAAAATATACTGGAACCTTTTTTCTACAAAAAAAAAAAACAAGACCAACCCATAGCCAAATGTCCACAACTATTTTTTCAATCATATTTATTATTATATATTATATTGATATTATATTATTATTCTATGTTCTTCTATGAAAGTTTAATTAGATTGTTTAAATTATTATATCATATATTAAATTCATATGGCATAGGGTAAAATGAGTTTCTTACAGGTTGCAATGTTTGTAACGGTGGGATGTTTGTAACGTTAATAAACATCTTAATTTCTCAAAATTAAAGAATCACATCAAAATGTAATAATTAAAAGATGTTAAACCCCCATACAAATGCTTTTCTATATCCAAGCATATTACCTGTATGAAAAACTGTATTGTTTATGCGTAAACCCTTCTCTGTTCCATGCACCAGGCAGCACCATCTTTCGTTTTTTTAGTTATTAATTCTAAAAGGCAAATGTTTTACATGTCTTACTTTCCTGTGTCTTATCTTAGTTATTAATGGTTAATAGTTACCATTAAGCATTTTTGATTACTGTGTCATAGATATTATCAGTTATGACAACACCAGCTGAGGAATGATGAGAGCAAGTTAATAATAAGTCAAATTAGCTGCGCTAACATATCCACCTGCATTTATAATAATAATTAAAGGAGCATTCCACAAAGAAAAATTCTCTAGAGCCTATGAAACAGGCACAGATGTCTGTTCACACCGCAAACAGTAGCTGTCTAACAAACCACTTGATACTGAGCAATGTATTCTCTCAGCTTTGAAGTACTTTCCCAGATTCTCTGCAACTAGCACACCAAGGCACAAGGGCCTTCCAGGTCATTGAAGTGCTATAAGTGAAAAAATGAGCTGCTGTGTATGGGCCCCTGAGGATGGAGAGTGCTTGGAGAGTGTTTCTTTTGTCCTGAGCAGAAGACAGCCTGTGAAGGGGAAACTTTGTTGCATTTTTTTAATGAAAAATAAACATTTGATAGTTTCCTTGTTATTTTAATAATATTTATGTCATTCTTTGAAGGTTTTTTGGTTGTTAAGCAGTTTGTCGGACATTGAAGGGGATTTCACTGAGATCACCGGTTGGGTCTTCATTCCCGACAAGCACAACACTGCTGAGATTATAATCCAGATTCTTCCAGACGACGTGCCGGAATTAGATGAGCACTATGTAGTCCATCTGACATATGTGGATGGGGGAGCAGATTTGGACAGCACTAAAAGTGCCGCACACTTCACTGTTTTAGCAAATGATGATCCACATGGAGTCTTCACAGTCTACTCAACCAGCCAGTCAATTGGTGTAACCGATGATTTGGGCCGTTACATACTAGTTAATGTCACTCGACTTGCTGGCACTTTTGGAAATGTCACAATTGAATACGAGATAATTAGTGGAATAGGACAGGAAGAGAACCTCACTGAAATTATTATAGGGAGTGTGATGATTGAACATGGTGCCAGCTATGGCGTCAGCACAGTGCCAATTGGAAATCAGGTCAGTATTCTTTTCAAAACCATTTCATCTAGTTAAGTATTAATAGTAAAAGTATAAATAGTATACTCTAGTTAAATATAAGTAGTGAAATATTAGTGTTAACAATAGTTGTAAAGTTCTGTGCTTAGTGTTCACTTTACTGACAACATGTGTGCTTTCAGGTGTTCCTTTTGCCTGGCTTTAATTTCACTCTTCAATTAACAAATGTGAGCCTGATTGGTGATAGTACTGCTGGAAAGCCGCAAATCCTAAAAGAACAAAAGCCAACTCCAATATCTGTTCCAAAGGATGCTGCCAATTCAGAGGTATTTTAACCACTTTGACTGCAATTGCAACTGTTAACCACCAGAGGGAAAGCAAGTACAACTTTCCGCACTTCCTTCTATTACAATAAATAGGACAGGTGGGCTGAATGGGACTATAAGAGTTTTAAGTCAATATTGAAATTATGAACCAATTTTAAAATTGCAAATATAAAGATTTGACAGATTGACAATGAGCCGAAATATACTGTTAAAGCAGGCAAAGAGCTTTTTAAGACAAAGAAGTGAAATATTCTTCAATGTCACCTGGCCTTAACCCAATTGGACATACTTGCTGAAGACAAAACCGAGGGCAGATAGATCCAGAAAGAAACAGCAACTTAAGACAGCTGCTGACATATCCCAGACTTTAGGCAGTCATTTACTGCAAAGGATTTTTAACAAAGTATTAAGAAGGATCATTTTGACCCTTAAAACAGGGGATCATGTATGAAAATTGTTTGTGCACTTCAATCATATCTTGATTGTTTCATTTCCAGTCCATCGTGATGGCCTACAGAGCCAAAATAATGAAAATGGTGTCACTGTCTAAATATTCATTGACCTAACAGTATATTGATAATGTGTGTACATGTATATAAAAGTGTGGTATTCGCATGTATAAGAGCATGCAAAAAATAAAAGTCATTACAGAAATATTGCTAGGTTCATTAAATTTGTTGTCCGAAAGCAAATAGACCAAAAACCTAATGAAAATCACTGTTCATTCTGTTGATACTCAGTGGTTGTCATATGGAAGCCATCGATCCTTATTTTCAGCACACGGAAAGGTGCCCCCCCCCCCCAAAATAAACGAATTAAAAAAAATTGAAAATCTATTACTGTCCTGATGGCAGCAGATTGTAAAAAGACCGCAGGTACCACTGGCGTTTGTATGCATACTGGTGCCACCATGTATTGCATGTTTTTTTTTAACTTAATTAGGCCCCATTTATGTGAATGGGTTCCATATGCTTGAATGAAATCCTCCATATACTCTCATATGTCTGCATATACATTGAATTGTTGTTGTTTTTTCTCTCAAAATAGATTGGCTTTGAATCTGTTGTTTTCCGGCTTACAAATATTACATCAGGAAGAGGTGAAGCTGTAATAAATAGGAAGGGAACATACGGTTCTATAACTGTGAGCTGGAGTACCGGGTATCCTCCTGGCTTCATGCCACATAATGTCCGCCTGGGTAAAATCACACCACAATCAGGTAAGACGTAAACTATAGATGCATACATTTTTTATCTATTTACCTATTTTTATCAGTACACTAAATCAATGTATGTAATGTTGTTTACAGATTATGTTAAAACTATATATATAGTTGGTGGCAACCATCAATTGTTTTATTTATTACTGTCAATTAACGGTAGCTTTTCATTGATTCTGGTGGTCTTTGTAAGTCTGGGGAAGATTGCTGGAGAGGACTTAAGTATAAAAGTAATTGATATGCTAGTTCTGACACATTTTCCCACAGTAAAGCCTTATAGTAAAACACTGAACCAGAATCGCACCCCTAGATTTTTGTAATCATACAGAACTGTAATGCTTAGTATATTATAAATTCTTTTTCTAGGTGATGTAATATTCTTACATGGAGAAGACAGAAAATTGGTCCCAGTGTATTTGGTGGCAAATACAAGTGGCCCTGAGGCCTTTGCATTGTATCTTACTGACCTGAAAAGCAATGTGTCTGGGGGAGCCCGTTTGAAGTAAGACCTTTATGCTTTTGTTAGTCTTAAGTTATAGTGTTATATATTCTGTATAGCCTACGTTTTAGCTTAATTTTAGCCTATATAGAACAGTAATGGCATTTTTATGTCACCAAAGGCCTTTTTGCAACGCTGAATACTGCAACTGGAGTTCCAAATATCATTACTCAGTCATCATGATTAATTTCTCACTATTTTTAGTGAATACTCTTGTTCACATTGATTGTGTTTATTTCCCCAGGCCTGGATTCCTGTTTGCAGAATTTGAGCCAATGGGTGTATTCCAGTTTTCTTCTAATTCTCTTCACATTGCTGTGGAAGAAGAGGTGCAGAAAATTACACTTCAAGTCCAACGTTTGTATGGCTTTCGTGGGAATCTAACAAAACTGAATTTTCAGACCATTTCGGGAAGTGCCAAAGCAATGGAAGATTTTGTACCCATTAATAATGGGGAAGTGATTTTTGAGAAACATCAGATTAGTGCTTTAATAGAAATTTCAATAATTAATGATAATATTAATGAAATGGATGAGCTTTTTTACCTTAATCTGACATCTGTGGAAAGTTTGGATGTCTACCACAAAAAGCCTCGCTTACATTTTGATAATAGTCTTTCAACTATAATAATATTGGCCAATGATTTGATTTCTGGGATTTTAAGTATTGGACCTACAGTTATTTATGTAGATGAGGATGCTAGTTATGGTGCAATGAACAATGTAAGCATCAACATAAAGAGGTCTCGTGGCTTGAGTGGAGTTGTCCATGTCACACTTAGAACCTTCGGAGGGAAAAGTGCAAAGAACGGGTTGCAGAGTTTACCTTTTGAACATATCCATGGATCTTCAAACCTTTCCTGGGCCACTGAAGGTTTGGACTTCGAAGAAAAATCAGTGCACATCACTTTACTTGATGGGGAAAGTGAAAGTACAGTTGCTTTCAAAATTATTGACGATGAGGAGCCAGAGGGCAAGGAGGTTTTCTATGTTTTCCTCCAAGATCCGCAGGGTGGTGTTGAGATAACAGATGACACTGAAAATAATGGATATGCTTCATTTTCAAGTATTATAATTAATGGTACGGCTTTACTTATTTTGACTTCACATTTAAAAGAGAACTGTCATGTTTGAGACACAACCATATCTGAATCCAGCACTGAAAACCATTAATCACTTCTGATGTATTGCTTTTAGATATTGAAACATAGATTTTCTAGCCCTGTTATCCAGCAAAGCCATAGCTTAATAATGACATAGAGATTATATCCAAATTCTTTTAGGGAATGGGAAAGTTCTAAAATACTCCATTCAGTCTGTCTGAAGTGTTTGCCATTCTTAGTTCTTCTTTACAGTAGTATGGTGGTGTCCATTTCAGTACAACAGACAATAGAGAGATTTTTATGTTTACTTGAGAATAAAAAAAACCACAAATATCTTTTTAATAAGATCCCGGGCCGGACTGGGGATAAAATGTGACCCTGGCACTTTAAGGTCAGGAGCCCCTAAATAATATATGTATGGTTGTCAACTGGATTTGCGGTACATTCTTACGCCAGCCAGGGGATGCACACTGAAAGACCCGATCTTCTGTTCCCTTTTATTGATATGATTGTACATATAAATGAACTATAGACAAACTTAGTGTCTCTTAAAATGGGACATTAAAAAGTAAACCCTGCTTAACGCCATTGTAACTAAATGCTGCATTAGACACGTGTTCACTCCCTTCACAGAAATCCTTTTTATCATTTCAGATTGTACTTTGCTCTCATTTCTTTTTAGGTACTACTTAGGTTGAGTAGTGACACAAGGTGAAGTTGGTTGAAAAGCTCTTTTGCCGCATAGCAGAAAAATAATGTTTAAACATTGTGGTACTTTCAAATATCTTGAGTAGAAAGTGAAATGATAGATATGCTTACATTTTTGTTTAACATAATAAGAGGGTACAATACTGTATGTATGTAAACATATGGCATGGATTATGAATGAACGAGTACAGTATTCATTAAGTGAAGTATCTTCCAGCTCAGATAATGTTTTTTATTGTTTTAGTGTAGAATCTGTTTATTCACTTGCATATCTGTTGGAGAAAAATAACAGTTTCAATCATTATATAGTAGAGTGTTTTTCCCTGGTGTGATTTCTGAAACATTTCAGGAAATGATCTGCAGAATGGCATATTGGGATTTACAGCGGAGTCCATGGAAGGTCTGATACTTGATGAGGATTCTACACAGAGGACTATACAACTTGTTGTCTCAAGACAAAAAAGGAGGTTAGAAAAATGCAGTTTTTATGCGTATAATGATATTTCCCATCTTTTATTCAATGTCAATGCTGTTAATCATTCCTTAGCAGAATTCGATGGTGGTCACAAACTAACTCATTTTGAGAACTATTGATAACTTTTAATCTAATAATGTTACAGTGTTAGTATTACTAACAAATAAATAGAAGAGTTGCCTCATTCAGATACTTTACTGAATTAGTCTAGTGATAATGGACAACTTCACAAAATCAGTTTGTTAAAGTATTAACATTTTACAAAATGTACTTATTTGACTTAAAATACATCTTTGCAATATTTTTAATAGTATTATTAATACATTTATGGAGCTCTCAAACATTTAAAATCACCATTACAAAGCTGGGAAAATACAAACTAACAATATAATTAAAAACATCATACAATGTCACAGAAGGAGAAGACAGTCTTACAATTACTTTTTGGTTTAGTTTTATTTTTAAATTATAATGTTATCATATTCGTGAACATAATAATATCATGTTAGTGTCATGTTGATTAGTTTTATAAAGGAGCACTCCAGCCATAATTTCATGTTAAATGCCCATTGGAATCCATTTAAAATAATTATTTCAATATTGGAGTTAAAATCTAGACTTCTGGATTGTTTAACTCCTACCCCAGCAGTCTGTACTGAAACCAGGGAGTGTACCTTAGTATGCTTCTTGCACATGCTCACTGCTAAGGCTAAGTCCCTTTTGAAATCAATGGGAATAGCAGCAGCCAATCACATGTATCCTGTCTAAACCTAATGTTTTGCTAGAATACATTTGATTGGCTGCGGCGTCTGTACCTTAAATGGGAGTGCTGCTGAGCATATGCAACAGGTTAATGCTTCCTGCTTTTAGTAGAGGCATAAATGCAAAAAAAAGTCTAATTTTTAACTCAAATAACTAAACAATACAAGCTCCTATTTCTGACATTGGCAGTACATTTTGGGGTGATCTGCCTAATCCTAACATTCCTTTATTAATCGAGTCTAATGAAGGGGGAAACATTCCAGCTAGGTTTGTAAATATGTACAGTCTCAAAGCAAGGGGAACTCTCACTATGTACTGTTTTCTTTTTTACTGTTGTATGTTTTATAAATCAAATTAAATAAGTCTGGTAAATGTAATAATGTTTTTAAGAAATGTTCGTGGTTTGCGTGTGTGTTTTGTTTTTCAGGGCATTTGAAGATGTGAAAGTTTCCTGGCGTGCAACCTTTAATAAAACATCAGTTGAACTATATAGGGATGAAGTAAACTTGGTTAATGAATTGCAGGCAGTGTCAGGATATACCATCTGTGCAGCAGGCCAAACTGAGTGCATAATTACTATGGAAATAAAACCAGACAAGGTCAGTGCTCAGGAACAGTTGAAGGCTAAATTCGTGGGAGCAAGTGTTCGGTGCTGCCATCATATGTTCCTGGAAATGTTCCTAGTAGTCTTAAAGGTTAAAGTGTTAACACAATGCCTATTAAGACAGAACAAAAGACAGGCAAATAATTAAAGGAACGTCGTGTGGTCAGCATACATTTGTTATATAAACAGGATTCAATGTATTGACAGAAAATATTATGTTTGCTAAAACACTACGACCAATGAACTGCTCTGTATGTTCAGCGTATAAGGATAAATGTTATAAAAATTGGAAACATGAATTATGATAAAATACTTGTTAAAATAAAAAACTGTTCCATGCTGTACCCTACCCAACTGATACAACGCACAACATGCTTACTATATTGTTCAGATGTTTGTTGTCATACAGGTTGTTCCTAAGGATTGGTTCAGATGGGGTTTCTGCTAGACTTATCCAGTCGTATTCGGGCAAACATGAAGCCCGAATGCCGATGAAACAAACATGGTGGCTGCAAAATGTACATGAAGACGAAGACAACCAACTGAGTCACTCGCACTGTGCGACCTTTAACTCCTGACGCTGCAACTTGGCCTAAGGAGGGAACAGGAGTTAAGGGTTCTGCCAAGTTCTGCCGCCAGGCATTAAAGGTCTGTATGAGCGACTCTATTGGTCGCTTGTACTGACCTTTAACTCCTAGAGCAGGGAGCCCAGGTGGAGTTTCACCGTCAGGAGTTAAAGTTCCGTATGAGCGACTCTATTGGTCACTGGCAAGGAGCTCCTTCATTGGTTGATGCCAGAGGAACTCCCTGCTGGCAACCAATAGAGTCACTTGCATGGACCATTAACTCCTGAAACCTCAGAAGGCCAAGTTCTGTCAGGAGTTAAAGGTCTGTACGACCATTGGTCGCTCGACCGACTCCATTCGTCGCTCGTACGGACCTTTAACTCCTGGAGCAGGCCCAGGCGGAGTTTCGCCGTCAGGAGTTATACATACGAGCCAGGCGAATATTCATGTGCATTCTTTGTGTTCATTTTTTTTCTTCATTTTTTTATTTTTTAGAAAGGGTTGATACGGGGTTAACGCAGTAGGGAGCAGCTTTGGCGCCAGGATTTCTAAGGTCCATACGAGCAACTCTGTGCTATCAGTCGCTGTGCTATCTCTGTGTTAATAAGTCATTAGAACTTGTCTAGTGTTAAATTCTGGTGGTGATCTTATGAAAATCCTACTTTCAAAGGGTTTTAAGCAATGGTGGTTTAGAGAAACGTGGTAAATAAGTTAACTGTTTAGTGACTTTTTTCTCTTGAAATGCGTAAAACTCCCTGTTTAACTATGTTTTTTTAATATCCCAGGTGCCTGAATTTGAAACATACTTCTTTGTTGAAATCTATGAAGTTGGTGCCGGTGCCTCAATTAACAACAGCATGCGATTTGCCAAAATTGTTATCCTAGAGAGTGACGCACCGCGTGGCCTCATTTATTTTGCTGTTGGATCCAGAGTAGCTGTTGCACATAAGAAAACCACTTTAATCAGCCTGGAAATATCCCGAGAATCTATCACAGCACAGTCCATTTCTGTTGGCTATGTTATACAGGTACGTTAGTGCATTAGTGTTGCCAGGTGCATGATATAAATATAAAACAGTGTCCCGTGCGTTGGACTTTACCAAACCACATTTTAAACCAATTATTAAACCAATTCATCATTGACTAAATTAGAGGTATACTACTCTACCAATAATGTTTTCATTGTCCAGTAAAAATGAAAGTGTCAATCCAGGGGCGTACCTAGAGTATTTGGCACCTGGGGCGGATCCTGTATGTGGCACCCCCCCACACACACTTTAAAACTGCATAGCTTCTACCGTTATATACCGGCACAGACACTGAAGGTGGTACAGCATTACTGTTATTATATACTGAGGCAGACATTGACGGTGGTACAGCATAACACTTATCACTATATACTGAGGCACACATTGACAGTGGTACAGCGTAATCCCTATCACTATACACTGAGCCAGGCATTGACAATAGTGCAGCATAACTCCTATCACTATATACTAAGCCAAACATATATACTAATCCACACATATACCAAACCACACATATATACTAATCCACACATATACCAAACCACACATATACCAAACCACACATATATACTAATCCACACACATACCGGTATATACTAATCCACACACATACCAAACCACACATATACCAAACCACACATATATACTAATCCACACATATATACTAATCTACACATATATACTAATCCACACATATATACCAATCCACACATATATACTAATCCACACATATATACCAAACCACACATATACCAAACCACATATATACCAAACCACACATATATACTAATCCACACATATATACTAATCCACACATATATACTCATCCACACACATACCAATCCACTCTCACTTAATGCTTTTCCTACCTTTCCTTTCTTCTTTCAGCTTCTTTTCCTCTTCTTCAGTTCTTCTGTCTTCTCTGTCTTCTTCCGGGTTCAGAGGGCACGGACAGCGGTGGGCGCGGCTTCAGTGCTGTGCGCCGGGATCTGACAACAGACCCCGGCGCACAGCAGCTGTTGCCGTGCGGATCACAAGGGAGCGGTACCGGAGGTCTGTTAAAGACCTCCGTTACCGCTCCCTTGCGAGCCTGCTCCTCCAGCGGCGGACATTACTGTCCGTCTCTGGAGGGGTGCCGGGTGCCGGCAAATTGGCACCCACTGATGAGCGGCACCCGGTGCGGACCGCCCCCCCGCCCCCCGCTAGGTACGCTACTGTTAACACCTCTAAAACGCAAGCCCTATCGTTTTATGTGCCAGGACCTGTGTTGGTAGCTTTAAAGAATCAGTTCTCATTTGATTGGAGAGAGATATATCTTTCCTTTTCCAAGGACCTGTCAAAAATGCACTATAATAATCTGGCTAGGGCATGGACAAATATGAAGGCAGACTTGCATAAGTGGTGCGATTTTGAATTGTCTTTAATGGGACGAATAGCTGCGATAAAGATGAATATCCTACCGAAATTTCTATACTTTTTGAGAACTATTCCCCTAGCTATACCAATGTCTTTTTTTTAAAACTGGTCCATTCCAGTCTGTTGGGTTTTATTTGGCGTAATAAATTATGCAGGATTAAATTGGCCACTCTACAGAACCTTAAACATTGTGGTGGACTAGGTATTCCAGATTTTAAGTGGTATTACTATGCTAGTAATGCTGCCTCAGCTATTAGATATAACTGTAATTCATATAATTCTAAATGGCTAGTAATGGAAAATGAAAGAGTATCTCCACATTCTTTATGAACTAACTTGGCTTCCTAAAGGTAAAGACCTATTGTTAGAGAAATGTTCCCAACAACAAATAACTTTGAAGGCTTGGGATATTTTATTTTCAAAGGCCCATTCCGGGAAATATTGGTCTAGAGCAATGCCCCTGTCTATATTAGAAAAACATTCTTTACACATTTTCCCTAAAGATTGGCAAAGTTACCAAATTACCCATTTGGATAACTTTTTTTCTGGTAATTCTTTACTAACTTTTAAATCCATGAAAGAAAAATTTGGCCTACCAGAGGGTATGGAATCTGAGCACACCATGATTGTGACTAAATTACAGGACTGCTTTCAGGTTCCTGTGTTGGCCCAAAATATGGGAAAATTGCAATTGTCATCCTTGGAAAGAGTATGTATTCATAGTCCTTATCAAAGAATTACAATTCTCTCTGTTATCAGTCACTAATGGGCACTTTTGTCGAGAAATTAGATTTCATGCTTGCGTGGGAGAGGGAACTTAATTTGCAATTGGATTTGGAAACATGGTTTTCAATAGTGTCAGCTTTGAAAGGTATCACTCAATGCTCCAATCATCTGGAAACTCATTATAAAATAATTTACCGCTGGTATCTTACACCTGCTAGGCTCCACAAGATGAACTCTTTTTTTGTAACATAGTTCTTACTAAATTTTCAATTAGAAAAAGGTAAACAAAGTTGCATAAATGTACAGAGGTAATGCGGTTACAATACAACTTGTAGAAGTTATACAAGTGACGCAAGTAGGTTTGTTTATATCATTTGAAATATGACAAACAAATCAGAAAAAGGTTAACAGAAAACAAAGTAAAAGAAAAGAAAAACAGTTTCGTACTCATGTAAATTGCAAACATATAGAGTCAAGTAGATTATGATGGTATCTGGCTCGTGGTGTATAGGAGTTAAAGGAGTTGAACTGTGTTGTGTGTACTATTTAACCACATGTCCCACCTGGAGTAAAAGACAGTGTCCATATTTTGGGCGGATGAAATCTTAAATTCGTGCCAAAAATTAGAATTTATACCTTGTATAACTGCTTTAAGAGAAGGTATCAGGTTGGAGTTCCAACGTTTAGTGATGTTGTATCTCGCTGAAATCAGCGCGTGCCGAATAATTGTCTTATGAAAGTGTGAATATTGGTCTATATTAATGTTAAGTAGTATAACAGGAAACCTACATAGGGTCGACAAAAAATTTACCAATTTTCCTTCAGAATGCAAGTATTATGGGGCATTGCCACCAGATATGTAGAAACAAATCTATATCCGAACACCTCCAGCAAGTGTTTGGAGTTTGGTTGAATAGTGCTAGTCGTGATGGTCAAAGAAGACGCGTGCTAGGGAATGTCAATTTTATACCCAAATAAGGGATTGAGGTGAGTGTCCAGGTGTACGGAAATCTAGATTTACTGTTTGAGTGGGTAGACCCATATTAAGAATTTGAGATTTAGATTCATTAATTTTGTAATATGAGACGGCTCCAAATTTCCTTAAAATGTTAAGTATGGATGGAAGGGATGACAAGGGGTCTTTACAAGCTATAATTATATCATCGGCGAAAAAGCCGATGCGATGGTCTTTCCCACCTAGTGGCAAGCCCAATATCGAGGGGCCTAATAGCCGAGAGAATTTTGTCCGCAAAGCCAAATTTTGCTAGAACCGAGGTTAGAAAACCCCAATGCACCCTGTCGAATGCCTTCTCCGTGTCCAAGGAGAGCAGCAGAGAAGGCATCCGACGAGTTTCCGCATAATGAGTTAAGTTGATAAATCGTCTTGTTCCATCTACCGTTTGTCCGTCCTTAACGAAACCAACCTGGTCGTTATTAATTAAAGATGGAAGAATGTCGTTAATCCTGTTAGCCAGGATTTTAGTGTATAGTTTTAAATCAATATTTAGCAGAGATATCGGTCTAAAATTCTCGGGCCTGTTGGGGGCTTTACCTGGTTTAGGGAGTGTGATGATAATTGCGTGTACCATCTCAGGGGGAATGGTACCAGTATTAAGAATTTCGTTGAAGACTAGATGGAGTTGAGGAGATAAAATGTGGTTGTATTTTTTATAGTATTCTTATAAATATGTATTATTTTATAATTTATAAGTATGTATTATAGTATTACTTGGGTAAGTCCATCTGGGCACGGAGATTCATTTGGCTTCAAAGAGGAGATCGCTGATGATATCTCTTCTTGTGAAATGGAGTTATTTAGGAGAAGTAAAGTGTCGTTAAAATGGAAGAATTCATTGAAGTCCCGTTCTATTATAGTATTAGCAATACCTAAAATAGAATGATTGAGTCTCCAGGGGGCAGTAGGCGGGGTGTTAAATTGTTCTCTAATAGATATTGATACGGGGGCATGATCTGACCACGAGATAATACCAATTGTGGAGGAGAAAATTTTCTGGAGAAGCCATTTGTCCACCATAATGAGATCAATACGCAAGTACGTATCAGCCAATATGATATGATATCAGCCAAGCTGAACGTCACCGAGTTCATAATAGCTATAAGTATGCCCCTTTTTTTTGTGCTAGGTGTAAAAAAGATATTAGGAAAGCTTTTATGTTTAACCTTAAAGGTATCAGAGTCGAGCAGGTGAGTCTCTTGTGCGCAGATTACCTCACATTGCAGATTGCGACATTCCTTACAAAATAAGTTTCTTTTAAAAGGGCTATTCAAGCCTTTCACATTCAATGTAGATAATTTAACAACCATTTTGATAAATTAGGTGATATGGGTGCGATAACGCACCTGCCCAACTCCAATAATGAAGTGTTATACCATCAACAACATTAATCATATAGAAGTATTTCGAACAAGTTGAGTGCAACAGAAGCATAAAACAATCAACTGTAAATAACAACAATAGTGTTCTGTGAGAACATGCCAAAACCATTAGGTTTACAGTGGCAAATGAGGGGGTGGATATATGTGGAATGTGTGAAGACATTAAGGCAGAGAGTGTAACTGACTGCCCAACCCTGATTTAGGATAGATAACTGTCACTAACCATACACGGCTAAAGAATGTCCATTCAGGAAGGAACAGGAGCTTCAACCAAAAGTGTTTGGTGGAGGAGTCGGGTGTGGTGGATGGGAAGTCCAGAGGATCTGTAATTCCGGAAATTTGGTGTGTCCATGTAGGTCTTGGGGTGTCCTGATGTTCAAGTAGGAGATCGAGATCTTGAATGAGAACGTCTTTGTCCATATGATGAATCCATGGAGAAAGATTTTCTGACAGTGGTCCATTCTTGGTGAAGGGGGAAAGGTCTCTTCTTATGTGGTGATATGGAAGTCTCTTGTACGGAGTCAGGGAACCATTTGTTAATTAGATGAAGTGCTTCACTGGAGTTATGAAGTGCGTGAGTGGCTCCATTCCTGGTTACAAGAAGTTTTATTGGGAATCCCCAGCGGTAAGGAATTCCTTTTTCTCTCAGAATCGCAGTGGTAGTAGAGAACGCTCTTCTTCTCTTCAAAGTAGCTGCTGATAAATCAGCAAATAACGCTATTTTAGAGAAGCGGTCAGGTAAGGTAGGAGGCTTTTTGGCGGCTTTAAGTATGTCCTCTTTGTAGTGGAAGAAGTGAATCCTGGCTAGGACATCTCTGGGACCGTCCTGGGAAAGATGAGAGGGTTTTGGAATTCTGTGAACCCTATCTCATATCTCTCTGATCCGCTTGAGGTGTGAGAAGTGTGAAATAATCAGTGAGAAAGTCCCTGAGGTCGGGAGCTTGTACGGATTCTGGGATTCCACGGAATCTGATATTATTTCGCCTAGACCTATCTTCTTGGTCTGCTAATTTCAATTTGATTTCGAATAAATCATCAGTCATTTTGTTTTGGTTGTCTACAAGGGCGTTGTGGGCATCAGTAAATTCCCCCATCATTTCCTCAAGGTGTGCAGTCCGTTCCCCTATGTTAGTAACTTCTTTGGATAAGGTACTGAGGGAGGACATGAAGTCTTCCTGTAATGATTCTCTGAATTCTTGAAATAGGGATCGAATGGTGGTTTCTATAGTAGGTGAGAGTTTAGAGTCTTCCATTGATGTGGTTGAGGCAGCTTCATCTAAAAGTGTAGTAGAGGCTGCTGGATTGGGTTTGTGAGGCATATTTGAACACGTAGCATAATGGATAGGTGAATGGTAGTCGCTTTCCGTTTTCCATTGAAGAAAGTAGATTAGATAACGATGGGTTATTGTCTTTTGGAGAATAAAATGTAGTAAGTTTGAGAGGGGTTTGTTTTTTAGATAGCCGGCTGGGCATAATGTGAGCTGAGACAAGATTGGAGGGAGCGTAATAATCTGTTTCAGGATACTTTCACATGCCCTTCAGTTGTCAAGTATAGAAATGTGATGATATAGAGGCATTTGTTGTATAATACTGTCCTCCTGTGGTAGTAGGTAATTTATGCAGTATAATTGAAGAGAACTTTTTTTTTTTAGTTTTTCTTTTTCATCCTCTGTCTCCCTTCATCCTACGGTAATCGGACAACTATGTGCCCAGTAACATAGAGCGTGATTCTGCTCTAGAAAGCGGCAGACGGCGTCTATTTTATGGCAGGGATTACTGGATGTGCTGGCTGGGACTTGTCTTTCCCCTAGGTATGTGAGAGCCAGAGTTACAGTGAGTGTAAAATGGCGGAGGGTGGAGGTGAAACATACCTTACCTGTTCAGTTTATCGTTCCGTGTCGGTGCGTGATTGCCGTGTCCACGACCGGAGTGGTGGAGACCATGCGGCCGCTGTCTGGGTGAGCCAGAACTTTCTCCGTGCAGGGCAGCAGATGGTGATGGTGGAGAAGGGAGGAGGAGAGGTAAGATGGCGTCCGCTTCGCGCATTTTTCTTTAGAGCCGCTATCTTCTCTTTTGTTGTAGAGTTCTGCGGTGAGGAATCTGTCAGGTTTGTGCTCCAGGGCTAGCGGTGTTCCTAGACCTATCGTGCCGGTGTTTCAGCCGGTTAGTGAGCAGGTTTGTGCCGATTTTATCAGGATTGTGTGGAGAGCTCAGCCGTGCATCCTCTATCTTCAGCTGCAGACCACGCCCCTCGAACTCTTCTGTAAGCGATAGATGTTGGAGAGGGTGTGGGGAGGAGGGCACCATGTCCCATGTTTGGTGGACTTGTGCGAAAATTCAGATGTTTTGGAGGGATGTTTATAAACTCGTGAGCGATATAACACCTGTTATAGGCCCCTTTTCCCCAGAACTCTTGTTACTCAAAATACTACCGCCCACAATAACTAGGATTGATAGGATACTAACAGGACATGTTTTAATTGCAGCAGCGTCGGTTCTGCCCAGATATTGGAAGACCTCTGTTGTTCCTACTGTTAGGGAAATTGTTTCCCTAATAGTGGAGAATAAAGGGTATGAACTGGCAATGCGACATCCCTCAACTCTTCTAAACAAACTCAGATATTTCTGGGGTATAAGGGAAGCTAATATTTTGAAACAAACTACATAACTTGTCACTTTTTTTCTTCATGTTCCACCCATGATGTGTCCATATTATATTTACTATACGTCCTTTATTTATTATTTTTATCAATTTTTTTGTATATTTTTGTTACTCCTGCACTCATATCAATATGTCTGTTTGTGTATATGCCTAGGAGGAACTGTGTTCTTACATTTGACTCTGTGAAACTGTCATTGATACTTATGTTTGATGGATGGAGACCTTTTCCCTTTCCCTCCCCTTTTTTATCTTGTTTATCCCATTATTTTATTGTTGTTATATATATTGTAAACTTTAATAAAATATATTTGAAAAATATACTGTATTGCATGTAGCTTCCACATACTGCATCCCACAACATTACTTTTATGTTGGTTGTTATTTGGGGTGCTGAAGGTATGATTTAAAGCAGGTTTGGTGAATTTGAAACAAAAAAAGTTTTTTGCTGAAAAGTAAGGTCCTTGTGTAGATAGCTTCATGTTTTCATCCAAATACTGTATTGCATATAGCTTCAACATACTGCATCCCACAACATTACTTTTATGTTGGTTATTATTTGGGATGCTGGAGGTATGATTTGAAGCAGGTTTGGTGAATTGGAAACAAAAAAGTTTTTTGCAAAAAAGTAAGGTCCTAGGTGTAGATAGCTTCATGTTTTCATTTAAATACTGTATTGCATCTAGCTTCCACATGGTAATAAAGAGTCCCACACAGGTTTAATTAATGGACAGTCCCAAAAAATATGAAGGAAATTACCTGGGCCATTACAGCCTCTCCAACATTTAAAACTTGTAGTCATCTTCATGCGAAAAAGCTTGAATACCATCTGTATATAATCTTTAAATGATTTTCAAAATGTTGTGCGCATTGTGTTATGCCCCTTAGTCCCGAGAACATATCATTCCAGACAGCTAGCTCGTATGTTTTACCTAATTCCTCTTCCCAGGCTAATAAAAATGTAAGTTTTTCTGAAACCTTCGAGAAGAGGGAAGAGTAACACAATGAGATAGTAGCTGTCAGGTCCGGGGCATTAATATAAACTGTCTCTATAACATTCAAAGCTAAATGAGACTGATCCACATCAAAATCAGATATATTAAATCGTTCTTGAATAATTTGAAGAATGTAGTCATATTCACATTGTCTCTCAGCATCTAAAGTAAATTTCTTTGTAATTTTGTAAATGATAGAGCCGAATTATTTTTAAAGAAATCGTTAATGGAAAAAAATATGTTTGCTATTCCAGTAATCTTTATCTAGGTTTGGAAGAACATATCTCAAGGAACCAAGTGACATCGCCCTGGACCAAGTAATAGAGCCTGGTAATTTATTAAATAATCTATTCCGGGGGCGTGGCCTGGCAACGGAGCTGCATGGACGTGTGAGAGACGAGCTCCACCAGCACACGAGCGATACCGCGGCTAAACACAGTATTTTTACCGGACAAAATCTTCTCCAAGTAGCTTCTGGATTCCTGAAGCGGAGAAGATGTCTCACAAACATGTGAAGAAGACCCCGAGCAAGCTGCAACACTATTTTCCCAAGCGCACCAGGCCGGGAGTTGAAGTCCAAGATGGCGACGAATCTTCCTTCCCGCCGTCACAGCCTGACCACGCTGATGTGGATACTGACCTCGATCCTGATGCTCCCGTGACCCCAGGGATCCTGAGACACATGTTGGATTCTATGCAATCCTCTATGACAGGAGCCTTTAAAGATATGCTTTCGGACTTAAAGCAAGATTTGGCACATTTGGGAGCGCGTACTGACCACATGGAGCAGAAATTTTCTGACTTTTCCTCTACCTTTAACGAGTTGGTCGACAGGCACAATGCGTTGGAAGATAATTATGCTGCGCTGCTTGCCAAGATGGCTGATATTGAGGACCGCTCTCGGCGCAACAATTTAAGGATCAGAGGCATCTCTGAAGAGGTAACAGCCGAGTCCCTGCATACATATCTACACTCTTTTTTCGTAACGCTCTTACCTGACACCTCGGACTCGGACCTACGGCTCGATAGGGCTCATCGGTTGCCGAAACCGAAGAACCTGCCGTCCACGGTTCCCAGGGATGTGGTTTTACGTCTCCATTATTTTTCGACTAAGGAGGCTGTTATGCAACAGGCCCGTCAGCGTTCCTCTTTTCCAGCACCGTACGAGCACCTACACATTTTTGCGGACCTTTCTGCTGCCACTCTCGCTAAACGCCGTACCTTCATTCCAATTACCTTGGCCTTGCGCAAAAACCACATCTCTTATAGATGGGACTTTCCCACAAAGCTCCTTATTACCAAGAATGGATCTCTTCATATTGCCTGCACACCTATGGAGGGGCTTTATTTGCTGCAACAGTGGCACTTAGTCCACGAAGACGTCATGGCGATAGACCAAATGGATTCTACACCTGTTCCTCGACGTTCACCTACTGACGAGGACGTGGCGAGGTCCAGCAGAAAGCGGACAACGAAGCAACATCATTCCCGCTCTCATGCGAAGGCTGCTCTGGTGCCATCTGTTTCGCCGTCGAGGCTTTTACCTGCGTCTACGTGACTTTCAGATAAGCCTTCTATTTTTTGTTGAAATTGGGTCTTTTTGGACTCACTATCCTAGGGATAGTTGCAGCTCCTACCTGTGCTTCATGCATTCCTGATGTTTCCCTTTTTTTTTTTTTTTTTGATGCTCGGCCCTTTTGTTTTGTTTTTACATACATATACACACGCCGTACCTGTACCCTATAGACATTTATCTACTTATGTGCCACATGGTCCTACAACTTAATTTTCCTGTCGTGTAGTGTCAGTACCACGGGGTGTCGCTCTTCCTAGGGACAAGGACCTAGAACCGAAGAGGTTAAGATACCTCCTAACCCCTCCTACTCCACCCTATAAGAGCCCCGGCAACCCCTCATACCTCCAGTTTCTTCCTTGTCCCTTGTCAGGAACGGACCTTGTTCCTTTTTTCTTTTTCGTTGGTGGGGCACACGGGTTGTGTCCGGGGGTTCCCTCCAATTGCTCCCCGGGTGGTGAGCAGAGCGAGGAGTAACGTCCGCATCGGCGGACGTTACGGAGCCGTTTAGACGCCGCCCTCTTATGCCAGCAGGATTTGGAGCATGCGCACAGCGGTGGAACGCACGCCAGAGGGGCGCTGCGTTCCACCAAGAGTACTGACACGCTATTGAGCATGCGTGATTCAGTTTCTCTTGTTCAGGGCGCGAAAACTAACTGGTTTTCGCATATATATAGCTGTGCTGCCCAGTCTGACAGCAGAGGAGCTTGTCAACACTGGGATTTCCGTGTCACCAGCCCCCCCACACGGATTGAGGAGTTGTAAGGTAGGATTTGGTTAATCTTACCCCGTCAAATCCTCTGCCCTGTATTTTTTCTACTAAAACATTTTTTTTTTTTTTGTGTTTTATATTAGATGTCTGGTCCGGTTTCACCAGATAAGCCGGATAAAGAGAAATCTTTTACACCTGCTCCAAAAAAGGCTGTGGTTAAAACCAAACATTTATCGTGCACTGAATGTGCCACTCCGTTGCCGGATGGTTGTAAGAAGAAATTTTGCAATGCCTGCTCCGCTGAGAGTTTGGCAAAAGAAAAACAAAAAGCACAACCTGGCACAAACGTTTGAAACGTTTAAGGCAGCAGCAGCTACACCTGTGGAACCCGTTAAACTTAAATCCCACAAACGTAAGAGGGTATCATCCCCTCATTCTGATTTATCCTCTGGAGAGGTTTCTAGCTCATCCTATTCGGCTTCATCTAGTGAAGAGTCAGGGTGGCACTATTGGTTAAGCCTGATTGTACGCATTGTATGAAACTGCTTTGTTATTATTCTTTTCGTTTTCACATGTATGTGCTCTACAGTCCATCTTACCTGTTTATGCTCTGACTCATCCTCTGTGTCGGATTGTGCTCGCATGAATGTTTTGTATTACCTTTTTAATAAACGGAGATTTAAATAGAGGATGAGACCAATTTTCCTCCACAGGAGCTGCGTAAATTTGTTAAGGAAGTCTCACGGCTTTTTCAGGATTCAGACCTGTCGCCGCACCCTAAAGGGTTGCCTATGTTATCTCACATGCAGAATCTCATGTATAGAGAGTGGAATAATCCAGGCAAAAGAGCCTTTATATCAAAGCACTCTAAGCAGCTTTTTTACCTTCAAGGCGATGAAAAATGGGAAGATATCCCTAAAGTAGACGCCCAGATAGCCCAGCTTTCCAAACATACGACCATTCCCATTAGTGAAGTGGCTGGTCTTAAGGATCCTATGGATAAGAGGGCAGAAACGTCTTGCAGACGGGTTTACCAGTCATCTGGGTTCCAGTGTAAAGTGGCGTTGTCTAGCGCATCTGTGGCTAAAGCGCAAGGTGTCTGGTTGCAGTCCTTAGAGGGCAGTCTTTCAGAATCTATGGATGAAGGTCTGTCTAAACTATTTAAAAACCTGAGACTGGCTAATAGCTTCCTGCTGGAAGCTGCAGAAGAGGGCCTTAAGCTTTCAGCCCGTAACATGGGTTTGTCTTCCGTTGCCAGAAGGGCATTATGGCTTCGTTCCTTGGGCAGCGGATACTGCCTCCAAATCTACTCTATGCGATCTGCCCTTTGAAAGAACCAAACTATTCGGTTCTTCCTTGGAGGAACTGATCAGACACATGTCTGATACTAAAAAGGCACTTCCTCAGGATAGGAAAAGCAGATGGAACAAATGATACCAGTATAGACCTTCCAGGCCTTTTCAACCAGTTTTCAAGACGCAAGCCTTTCGTAAACAACACGAGAGAAAATTTCAGGAACACCCTAAGAAACCAGAGGGTAGGAAGTTCTGACGGTGTTGGAGGTCGTCTGCAATGGTTCCTACCAAAATGGAAACAAACCACTAACAGTTCCTGGGTCCTCAGAATCATTGCGGACGGGTACAGGATAAAGTTTTCCAGAATTCCTCGTCCTCTGTTCCTGATTTCGTTTTACCCCTCTCAGGTGAAGAACTCAGCACTGTTTTCCGAAAGCCTTACCCTTCTAAAAAAGGGTGTCATAGAGCCTGTTCCAAAGAATCAGGAGTTTCAGGGAGTTTATTCCCGTCTCTTCCTGGTCTCAAAACCGGATGGGTCCTTCCGTCCAATTCTGGATTTAAAGAGAGTCAATGCGTGTATTCCTTACCATCACTTCAGAATGGAATCCATTCTCACGGTTACCCGCCTGTTGAAACAAGGGGACTTTATGGTTACATTAGACCTAAAAGATGCCTATCTCCATGTGCCTATCGCCATCGCCTCCAGGAAATACCTCAGGTTTTCCATAAGAGTCGGGACAAGAGTTCGTCATTTCCAGTTTACTGCTCTCCCTTTTGGCCTGTCGTCAGCTCCTCGGATCTTCACAAAGCTTTTAACTCCTATTGCAGCGGCTTTACGGAAAGAGGGGGTCACAGTCGTCCCTTATCTAGACGATTGGCTGCTAAAAGCAAGTTCTTCTCAGGAGCTCCGGGCACATCTCAGCTTTATGACCCGATGTTTGGGGGAACACGGCTGGATCATAAATCACAAAAAGTCCAACCTGATTCCAACTACGAAGATCCGGTTTCTGGGGCTCATAGTGGATTCCGTCTCTTCGAGACTTTATCTCCCGCGCTCCAAGATCAAGAAGATAAAGAATCAGGTTTCCTTTCTGCAACAAAATCCAACCCTTCCCTTCAGGTTGGCTATGAGTATCCTGGGCAGTCTTACAGCGTGAATTCCGGCAGTAAGCCGGTCCAAAGCACAGTTGAGACCCCTGCAATGGGACATCCTACAACAGTGGTCCAGGAGACCGGAGGATCTGGATGTGACCTTCACGGTATCCAGGCAAGTTTTACTCCGGCTGAATTGGTGGAAAGCGAAGGGGCGCCTCACCCAAGGGCGATCTTTTCTACCACGTCATTGGGTCACCCTCACCACGGATGCCTCCAAGGTAGGCTGGGGAGCTCCTCTACTCGACCTCTGCAGTCAGGGCAGCTGGTCCTTAATCGATCAAGCCCAATCATCAAACTTTCGGGAACTGAAAGCTGTGTTCCTGGCACTCAAGACCTTCGGTCCAAGATTACAGGGGAAAGCTGTGAGAATCCATTCCGACAATGCCACCACAGTCTCATATATAAACAGACAGGGTGGCACCCGAATTCCAAGACTACAGGACCTTTCAGACCATCTCATGCGCTGGGCCCAAAGAAACCTGGAGGATTTAGCAGCGACACATATCAAAGGAGTAGACAACAGTCTGGCAGACGATCTCAGCAGATCTCGTTGCTCCCAAGCAAACTGGTCCCTGGACAAGAGCATTTTTTCTCTCTTAGTTCAAAGATTCGGCCTACCAGATATAGACCTTATGGCGACCAGACAAAACAGGAAGTTACCAGTTTTCGCCTCCCTTTACAGGCAGGACGATCCTCCCCTGCTAGACGGCATGTCAGTGGTTTGGTCCTTCAAGATGGCTTATGTGTTTCCTCCAGTAGCCATGATTCCTCGGATCCTCCTAAAGATTCGGGTAGACAGAGCCAGGGTTTTAGCTATTCTCCCTTATTGGCCGAATCGAAGTTGGTTTTCGGAGCTGCTCAGTATGGCGATTTCAGCATGGGAGCTACCAGTTTCCTCCCATCTTCTGGAAAACAAGAACCTATCCAAGGATGTTCTTCTGCAGTTCAGATTGACGGCATGGCTGCTGCAAGGATGATCCTCCTTAGCAGAGGAATTTCCAATTCTATGTCAGAGATCCTCTTGGGTTCAGTAAGAAGATCTACATCCACTATTTATCTTCGAGTCTGGAATAAATTTCTCCACTGGTGTGTCTCCAAAGGTTTGGATTTCTCTTCTCCCCCCACAAGTTCTGTTCTGGACTTTTTTGCAGGAAGGTTTTTCAGCAGGTCTCACAGTCTCGACGCTTAAGGGACAGGTTTCAGCCCTGAGTCATTTTCTCCTGTCCGAGTTGGCGTCCCAAGTTCTCGTCAGGCGTTTTTTGGTAGCCATTACCTCAGCAAGGAGGGTCAGTGAACTTCAGGCTCTTTCCCCGGCTCCAGAATTTACTATTTTCCACCAAGATAAAGTCGTCCTGTATGTTAAACCTTCTTTTTTGCCCAAGGTTATCTCTGAAGCTAATGTCAATCAGCCATTAATTTTACCCTCTTTCTTCCCATCTCCTTCAACTCCGGAAGAATCACGCTTTCACACTTTAGACGTCCGCAGAGCTCTACGGATTTATATAGACCGCACTGCTTTTTTCCGCTCTATGGACCAATTGTTTGTTAATTATTTTGGTAGATCCACAAGCAATGCGGCCTCCAAGCACACGATATCTCGATGGCTTTCCGACACTATTCGCTTAACCTACTCTCTCAGCGGTCAGGTTCTTTCATCCCACGTTACTGCTCACTCCACCAGAGCTATGGCTACATCCTGGGCTGAAAGGTCTTCGGCATCTACAGAAGAAATATGCAAAGCAGCTACTTGGTCTTCCTTTCACACGTTTATCAAGCATTACCGGCTAGACATCTTCTCCTCCTCTGATGCTGACTTCGGGCGTAAGGTGCTTCAGGCAGTTACCTAGTGACCATTTTTCCCCCACCCAGAGGGGGTCATCTTGCTATATCTCCGTGGTACTGACACTACACGACAGGAAAAATAGTAATTTTACTTACCGTAAATTATTTTTTCCTTAGTGTAGTGTCAGTACATATATCCCTCCCTGTGCGTTTTTGTATTAAAATTATTTTTTGCAAGCTATCTTGTGTTTCTTGGTACTTTCTGGAGGTATGGGGGTTGGCGGGGCTCTTATAGGGAGGAGTAGGAGGGGTTAGGAGGTATCTTAACCTCTTCGGTTCTAGGTCCTTGTCCCTAGGAAGAGCGACCCCCCGTGGTACTGACACTACACTAAGGAAAAAATAATTTACGGTAAGTAAAATTACTATTTTTCCTGTGATACTCAGATTTCTGTGGCATTGGTGCACCACATACACTCATGTTTTTTTTTATATATATATGTCTGCAATACTCTCTAGGGGACCCTAGGATGTTGCTACACTACATTTTCTTATTCCTCATGCACGCATTGTTATGCGCCTGGTACGCTTGTACACTACATTCACACGTGTTTCCATTTTCATGTCGCATGTGATTTATTTTAGCGGCACATATACATCACATACACACACACACCTGTTTATTCCCTGCTGAGGTTGTTTTTATTTTCTATTTTATGTTTAGCTCATTTTAAATGTCGTTTTCGGTTACCATTGTATCCATATTTACTGTTCTACATGCCTCGAGCTTTCTGAGTTATGCCGCACGGGATTTATCTTAGCTGCGCATATGCATCACACATACACACACACATGTTTATTCCCTGCTGGGTTTTTTTTTTTTTTTTTTCCTTTTCCATATTTAATGTTCTCTATGCCTCAAGCAGGCTTTCGGAGTTATGCCGCACGTGATTTATCTTAGCGGCGCATATGCATCACACACACACACGTTTATTTCCTGCTGGGGAATTTTTTTTTTTTTTCCCCTCTGACAGGGGGTGTCACATACAATATACTTTACAGGGGTTAAGTGTTTCTCTGCCAACAAGACTATGGGTGTAGCTATACTTATTAGTAGACAAGTTCACTTTCAGTTGTTGTCTCAGACCCGTGACCCGAAGGGTCGCTACCTTATTGTCCGGGGTTGCATTGACGGTACCCCTTATACTATCCTTAATCTTTATGCCCCTAACTCCGGTCAGACCGCTTTCTGTCATCATGTATTCACTAAACTGCACAGGCTGAGACAGGGTAGAGTGATTGTTGGAGGGGATTTTAATCTCGTTTCTACTCCCTCCTTGGACTCTTCCGCAGAATTGTCTACTAGATATTTGAGGACACTGACGGACCAAGGTAAAAAATTCCAAGATTTGCTTCATCAACACTCCCTTTTTGACGCATGGCGTGTGGTACACCCTTTAGGTAGGGACTTTTCTTTTTACTCGAATGTTCATTCAAGTTATTCCAGAATTGATATGCTCTTGGTGGATGGTGAGGTCTTGCAGTTGATTCGAAGCGCAGAGATAGGACATATATCGTGGTCTGACCACGCTCCTGTGTGGATTTCCCTGGTCAATGGTCCCGCCTTGTCACCGTCAGCCCGATGGCGCCTTAATGAAAGTCTCCTACAACAGACGGAGGTATGCGTGGAGGTTGCGGACGCGCTCGCCGAGTATTTTCGGACCAATGCCACTCCGGAGATTTCACCCTCCACCCTCTGGCTTGCCCATAAGGCAGTCATACGGGGTCATCTTATTAAAATTGCGTCTGCTCAAAAGAAGCAGAGATTACGCACGATCTCAGAACTTACTGACCGTCTAGTGTCCTTGGAGCTTACCAATAAAGCTTCTTGGTCCAAAGATACTCAGGATCAGACACGGGAGATCAAAGCTGAATTACATAAACTTCAACTACATTACACGGAATTCGCGTTACGTCGGCTTCACCTGCAGTATTATGCAAAAGGGAATCGAGCTGATTCCTTGTTGGCTCGCAGGCTCCGACTCCAGACGTCTTCCTGTACTACCCATTATTTGCAGACTTCTCAGGGTGTGAGGGTGTATAATCCGAAAGAAATCGCTGATCTGTTTGTGAAATATTATGACTCCTTATATAACCTCCGTCTACAGACGGACTTACCGCAACCGCGTTCGGTGGAGATTGCTGATTTTCTCTCCTCTCTTTCAATCCCTCGGCTTCCTGCAGATCAGTGGGAGGCTTTGGTGGCGCCGCCGTTACCTGATGAAGTAGAGCGTAGCATTGCCGGCTTGAAATCTCATAAAGCCCCAGGTCCAGACGGCTTTTCCAATCTTTATTATCAAAAATGTAAATCTATTTTGGCTCCTCGCTTAAGTGATCTCTTTTCCTGTTTGTTGGAGTCTACACCCCTCCCTGGTGAAATGTCCGAGGCCTATGTAGTCACCATCCCTAAACCCGGGAAATCCCCTTCGGCGTGTGAAAATTATAGACCTATATCCCTGTTAAACATGGATATTAAGCTTTATTCCAAATTGCTTGCTAACCGTTTGAATACCTTGCTTCCTGCCTTGATCCGCAATGATCAGGTAGGTTTTATCCTAGGTCGTCAACCATCTGATAATACGAGGCGCATCATTAATATTACCCATCTCGCGAAATCTACTAATAACCCTTGTGTGATGCTTTCTTTAGATGCGGAGAAAGCTTTCGACCGCGTTCATTAGGGGTATCTGCTCTCTACGTTGAGGGCTTTTGGCTTACCTGAGAAATTCGTTAACGCAGTTTCTGTCCTCTACGACCAGCCCCGTGCGCGAGTCTATATCTCTGGCTTTCTTTCGGAGCCCTTCGCTATTAGCAATGGTACCCGCCAAGGATGCCCGCTCTCGCCGCTTTTGTTTGCTCTAGCCATGGAACCGCTGGCGATTGCCATCAGAGATCACCCCGATATTGCGGGCTTTCCCATACGTTCCGTTGACTCTAAAATTTGTCTGTACGCTGATGATGTCCTCCTGACACTCACTAATCCCACAATTTCTCTTCCGAATCTACATGCGTTATTGTCTACTTTTGGTAATCTCTCGTACTATAAAATCAACTGGCATAAAACACAGGCTCTCAACATAGGATACGAGACTTCGGTGATTAGCGCCGTGTCCGGGACTTTTCATTATTCTTGGCGTACGGACTTTATTACATATTTGGGGGTCCGCATTACCAAGTCGGCTGGTTCCTTATTTAAATCCAACTTTCTACCACTTTGGAACAAAATCTGTGACGATTTAAACAGATGGTCAAAACTGGAGATTTCTTGGCTTGGCCGTATTGTCTCCTTCAAGATGAATTCCCTCCCCAAATTGCTATATCTCTATAGGACTTTGCCCTATAGGATTTTTTCGCACGATGCAAACCAGACTGTCTAAATTTTTTTGGCTCCACAAAAGGCCCCGTCTTCCGTACCATGTTTTACAGCGCTCTAAATTACTTGGTGGTTTGGGTATTCCAAATCTCAGGCTCTATTATCTTGCCTCCAACCTGGCTCAAACCCTTCTTCTCTTTTCAGAACCATCTAGGGTGGCCTGGGTGGACCATGAATCCTTGTTTACTTCCCCATTTTTGTTACAAGATCTTCTGTGGCTTCCTAAGAATTCTAGACCTCCGCTGCCGGATGCCCTACCCATGACCTCGCTCTCGTTGGCAGTGTGGGACAAACATAAATCCATGTTGCGGTTTCCTGATCACCTTCTCGGGCATGCCCCATTATCTTCTTTGAAACCCCTTATCCCTCATGTCCACTTAGATAATTGATACAATGTGGTGTCACTTCGATATCCCACTTGTTCTCCGGGGGTCGTCTACGTTCTTTCCAAGACCTGCAGAGTACTTTTTCCCTGCCCAGTCGAGATTTCTTTAAGTATCTACAAGTTCGGCACGCCCTTTCGCAGCATCTGAGGGACCTCCCTGCCTCCTTTCCTGATACCCCGATCGTTCGTCTTTGCCTGAAAGCTCCTTGTGTTCCGGGGGCTATCTGGATTTGTTATACTGCTCTATTGGGTCACGGGTTTGATGACAAACTTCCATTTATGCTACAATGGGAGAAAGAACTTGGCAGGGAATATGATGTTCAAACTTGGTATCATGCCCTCTCCTCGTTTCAAGGGGTCTCAAAAAATGCTACTCATTTCGAAACCAATGGGAAGGTTCTCTTTCGGTGGTATTATGTTCCTTCCAGACTAGCTAAAATGTTCCCCTCCTCCTCCCCCTTATGCTGGAGACAGTGCGGGGAAGTGGGCACCATGCTCCATGTATGGTGGGGCTGTCCTGTGCTTAAACCCTACTGGACGGCTGTTTTTCATCTCATAGTGGAATTGTTGCATATTCCAATCGCGGCCGAGGTGGAGATTGCATTGTTAGATATGTTTCCCCCATCATTAGCCTCCCCACTGCGAAAACTACTGGGTCATGTTCTGATCGCAGCCAAGGTTTGCATTGCGCGCAAGTGGAAGGACCCAATCCCTCCCACGATTCAGGACGTCTTGTATGCGCTTACTACAACCCGTACTTATGAACAGATGGCGCATTCCGCCTCTAACCCTCCACACATTTTCCATGACACTTGGGCGGCCTGGGATGAGTATTATACTGCTACATTCTGCCCTATGCCTAGTGGTTATATCCTGAAAGATTTGCGGACCATTTGGTATCGGAAGGCGACTCTGGCATCCTGATTACCTTTGGGTTTCTTCTCTCTCTTCTACTGCTTTCTTCTTCTCGCTCTTTCCTCCTCCCCCATCCCTCCCCTGTCCCTTCCCCTTCCTAAAAATGTAAAATCTGAGATCTGTGTGACATATTGTATACATATTATACCGATATGATATTTCTACATTGTTTTTCCGCATTGTATGGCGGTATACTTGCAGTAATGTCCAACTGTAATGCGCATTTTTTTTTTCTGTTGTTTTTCTTTATGTCTTTACTCCTATGCATTACATGGAGGATACCTGTGTTATTTTTATGTCTGATCTCAATAAAAATTCAGTTTCAAAAAAAAAAAAAATCTTATCCAAGAGAGTATAGCCAATTTAGTTGAGGGGTACATTTTTGTAAACTTGGGACGATTAGAATGTGAAACCCATAAAACATCTTTAATACAAAAAGGTTTTAGTTTATTAATTTACATAATAAGTCATCTAGGCCAATCCCTGTCCAAATTAAATTTGAAAAGCGCTAGAACATTCGATGCATAATAATAATAATTCCTAAAATCTGGAGGAGGGAGTGGGTAGATCGTAGAGGGGTGGGTAGGGTGGGGTGTGTAGATCGTGAAAAGGGGGTGGGTAGGGAGGGAGAGGGTATGTTTTGGATGATTTCTCAATAAAGTTTTTCTTCAATTGTTGAACTGCTCCGAATTACATGAAAATAAATGTACGTGCACGGAGAGAGAAATAAGGCACACAACACGCTCTGGGTCAGGTCCAAAATCACTCTGCTTTATTATGTTTATGATTTTATATATATGATATATAGTGTCCGGAAAGAGGGACGTCAGATTACGTAAATCACATTAATTGGTTAATCTTAAAACTATGCGGAAATAGGCAGAAAACCATTACAAGCAAATGTTAGGTACTTTCCTGTAACTAGGTGCGAGATGCTAGCCGGATATCTTTGCGGTTTAGTAAAACATAGATAAATTATCTGTTAACTGATATAGAGTATAATGCTACTTGCGTCTCCCGCATATCTGCGTGAGGTGTGACCCTCTATACTGGTCAAAGCCAGCTTATATTCATTAAAGCAATAAGCGTTTCTTTCTGATATATATTTTGGTCCCCCCTTGAATATATGATGGCCGACTATCCCTTAACCTGCCAGATCCTACCGGACATGATCCCGCATCCTCTTCACCTGCAGTGGCGACAAATTATCCCTACTGGATAAATCCCGGTTTCAGGTCTTGGACATGTCCCTCGGATCTATATGTCTCTAGACAGTGTGGGGATTACCGTTGAGGGTGACCATCGAGTCGAATGCTGTTTCATAAGAAGGCGCGAAACTGCTTGGCTCAGTATCATCGTACATGAGCATTAGTGGGGTTGTTTCGCCTACAGCAAGCATCTTGTCACACAGACATTGAAAACATGGAACCACACACAAAAGCATAAAAACCAAAATAATCACAATAATTAGTAAAATAATTCCCAGCTGGACCAGAGCTTGGTTCCATCCTTTAAGCCATCCGAACCATTCAGCCCAGGGATGATCGATTCCGGAATTGCCGCTTTAATTCGTCTCCTAGAGAATTTAACTTTTTTTTTTTTTTTTTGAAAGTAATTTATTGTAGTTTTCAAATTATAACAGAAAAGCAAAGCAGGATTTCCAATAGAGCCATTGTCAAAGATACACAGGTGACAAAAAGTGAGTACACGGAAACAGGCCGCAGAGATGGAGAACAATCGAGAGCCATATTGCAAGGACGGGCAGAGTTCACAATAAAATAAAACAGAATGAGCACATATTGGGGAAACCCATAGTACATAAGCCGTGAGTACAGAAAATGGAGCCGAAACTAGAATGCCCCTAAAGTGCTCCTCCCAGCCCGTACCTGTACAGACCATAACACTGCTACGGAAATCCGCGGACATAGAAGAAAAGAAAAAGAGAAAGAGGAAGAGAAAGAAAGAGGAAGGAAAAGAAAAGGAGGGGGGGGGAGAGGAGGCGACCCTCACAGCCAAGTTACCGCAGCATGGGGCGGTGCAAATTTGTCTAGCCAAGGGTCCCAGGTGAGGGAAAAGAGGTGCGATGTTCCATGCAAATATGCAGTGATTTTTTCCAGCTTGAGAATATCCCAAATTTTAGCCTCGATAAACGGGATGGCGGGGGCCCGACAAATGCGGAAAATTAAACGATGAGCGGGTGGAGACAGGGTATCCAATGGGTAGTTCTTACACAGAAGGGCCGTCCAAGGGTCAGGGGTCAGGCGGACACCAAGGGCTGCACTCAGACTGTCGAAGAAGTGAGACCAGAGAGGCGCTACTTGAGGGCAGGTCCACCAGGTATGCAAAACGGTCCCTTCCTCATCACAACCCCGGAAGCATAGCGGCGAGAGTATCGGGAACATTCGGTGAAGTCTGGATGGAGTCAGATGCCATCGCGAGAGGACCTTGTAGCAATTCTCCTGAACCAAAGTACAGGCAGTGACCTTCCAGATGTTCTCGTAGATGTCTCTCCATTCCGCGGACTCCAGGGACTGCCCAAGGTCCTCCTCCCAGCGCCGTTCGAACAGGGGGGAAGATTGAAACTTGATCCCCAACATATGATTGTAAAGATGCGAAATCGCTCCACGCAGTTTGTGGGGGAGCTTTGCCGCCTGCTCGAAAAACGTTGGAGCATGGTCCGGATGACGCTGCAGAAAAAGGCGGACAAAATGAGAAAGCTGATGGAACCAGAAGATTTCAGTAGCCGGAAGTTCATAGCGAGAGAGGAGATGTTGGTAGGGGCAGGGCTTATTGTTTAGGAGCATATCCCCCACCGTGACGACACCCCTCGCGATCCACCAGTGGAATGGACGGCCAAGACCTCCGGCGGGAAAGTCTCTATTGTGAAAGAGCGGTGTCATCCGAGAGCTAGGGCTGGTGAGGCGGAACTTATACCGCAGGCGGTACCACAGGTGAAGTGAGTGCGACAGAGTGGGGCTGGCGGATATCAGGGACTTGTCGAGAGACGAGTGCCACATAAGCCAGTCCAGACGAGCCCCGGAGCAGAGATCTGACTCCAATTGAACCCAACGCGGGGGGGAACGGACCACAGAGAGAGACAGCAGCATCGCCAGTTGTGCAGCAGCGTAATAGTCGTGGAGCAGAGGGGCCGACAGCCCCCCAGCAGACTTCGGCTTGTAGAGGGTGGCTTTAGCGAGTCGACTCCTACGGCCCTGCCAGACGAACCGCTCAATCGCTCCCTGGAGACTGGTGATGTCTTTCCTCCGGACAGGCAAGGAGATGGAGCGGAATAAGTACAGAAGCCTGGGCAATAGCGTCATCTTCACCGCATAAATCCGACCCATGAAAGACAGAGCACAGGACGACCATGTCACCAGATCACGCCTCAGGCGCAGGAGAATAGGTGTATAATTGGCCTCATACATCTGCAAGTGCGAAGGCGTAATATGAATGCCGAGAGAACGAATAGAGGACCTCTGTCATTTGAAGTCAAAATTAAGGGACAAAAGCTTAACCGTATGTTCAGGGAGGGAGACATTCAAAGCTTCACATTTATCGGAATTGATTTTATAACCCGATAATTTTCCAAACCTCCCTAACAGTTGGTACAGGTTAGGCAAAGAGGTAAGTGGGGACGTCAGGGACAACAGAACGTCGTCCGCGAACAAGCTGAGTTTATAAACGTGACGGCCCACCGTAAGACCCTTAATATCCGGATGCAAACGAATAGCTTGGGCAAGGGGCTCAATGGCCAAAGCAAAAAGGAGGGGCGACAACGGACATCCCTGACGCGTCCCGCCCAGAATCGAGAAGGGCCTAGACCGGAAGGTGCCGATGTCAACTACAGCAGTGGGGTGTGAGTAGAGGGCCTGTACGCCCTGCAGGAAGGCACCCGCAAACCCGAAGGCACGCATAGTAGACCATAGGTATCCCCAATCCACTCGGTCGAAGGCCTTCTCAGCGTCAAGAGACAAGAGCATCAGCGGCGTCCCTGACCTACGACCCGAGTGGAGCAGATTCAATGTCCTGCGGATATTGTCTGGGGCTTCCCTACCAGGGATGAAGCCAACTTGGTCGGGGTGAATTAAGCTAGGGAGGAGCACGTTCAGTCTAAGGGCTAGAATTTTGGCGTAAATTTTCAAATCGACATTAATGAGGGAAATCGGCCTATAGAGAGAAGGGTCTTTCCCATCTTTAGGGATCATCACAATCTTGGCCCTCTGCATGTCCGGAGATGGTCGCCCCGTGCCCGTCAGAAAGGAGTTAAACAAAGACGTCAGGTGAGGAAGGAGGGACGCGGCAAAAGACTTGTAATATTTGGTCGTCAGGCCTTCGGGCCCTGGGGCTTTCGAAGTCTTGAAGAGTTTCAGAGCCGCCGAGACCTCGTCCAAGGAGATGGGCGCGTTAACGCTATCCAACATCTCCGCGGAGACGGAGGGGAGCTGACAGGAGGCGAGGAATCGGTGAGTATCGGACGAGAGAGACAAGGAACCGGAGGTCTTGTTGCCGTCATAAAGGTAAAAATAATATTCAGCAAACCGGTCAGCTATAGTCTCTGGGTCAGACGACAAGGAGCCAGCTCTGGTCTTAATAGCCCGCACAGTCCTAGAGCTCGTAAGGTCCTGGAGTCTACGCGCCATCATGGTATCCGGTTTATTCGCCTTCTCAAAAAATTTCTGTCGAGTCCGGAGAATTGCCCTGATGGAGTCAGTGGATAACAACACATTCAATTGACCCTGCGTCTGAACAATGTCACGGAGGAGACCCGGATCACCAGAGCGTTTATGGGCCGTGCGTAGTGTAGACAGTGTATCCGAGAGAGTCGTAATTTGCGAGAGATGTTGCTTCCGTTTAGCCGATGCAAGCGCTATGAAGTGGCCCCGAAGGACCGCCTTATGCGCGTCCCAGACGGTGCTCAGGGAAACATCAGGAGTCAGATTCTCGTTGAAGTAGTCGGAAAGAATCTGTGAGGTAGTCCCCCTGATCTCCGGATCAAGGAGCAGAGCATCATTCAGACGCCAGAGAGGTCGTAGATTAGGAGGTCGAAGGGCTGACAGAGTGATAGCAACCATAGCATGGTCGGACCAGGATATCTTGTGGAAAGATGAGCTCAGGAGAGACAGAAGCAGGCTTTGAGTAAGAAAAAAATAATCGAGTCTAGAGTACATTGCGTGTGGATGAGAGTAAAAAGAGTAGTCCCTGTCCGACGGGTTTAATAAGATGTTTCAGGCAGGTACGAGCCACTGACAAGGTTCGATCAAGATACGGATCCATCACAGAGTTACAGTCCCCTCCGATGATAAGGCCTTCGGGTGGCGCCGTGAGGAGCGAGCGAGCAAGTTCATCGAAGAACGCAGAAGTTGGGGGAGTTGGAGCGTACACATTAGCAATCGTGACCGGTTGGTCATGAAGCAAGCCGTCCAGGCGGAGGAAGCGGCCCTCAGAATCCGAGGTGGAATTGAGGACTCGGAAGTGCAGATTCTTGTGAATAAGGATAGAGACCCCATTATGCTTGTCCGGCGCAGCTGAATGGAAATGTAAAGGGAATCGTCGATCCCAAAACTTAGGAACATTCGCTTTGCGAAAATGAGTCTCTTGCAGAAGAACAATGTCTGCCTTGGATCTGAGATAGTGACGAATCGCCATCCTACGCTTCTGCAAGCCCTTGACGTTATGTGATATGATCTTCAGCGCGGGAGCGGCCGGAGTCGCCATAGAGACAGGAAGTAAAACAAATCAGGAGAGGGAAGCAAAAGAAATAAGAAAGGGGAAAGAAGAAAAGGGCAGGAGACGAAAAGAAGAGAAAGGGGAAAAAGAGAAGAGGAGAACTCTAATGGGACAGACCACCAGGAGAAAGAGAAAACAATGAAAATACAATAGACGGGAACAACTACGTCTACAATAGAACACCTCGGGGGTACTAGGTGGAGAAACGGTACAAGCTCCCCCCGGCAACAACCATACAATGCATTAGAAATACATCCCACTGATCCCCCGAAACTGGGGCCGAGACGCGGAAACAAAAGTGCAAGGGTCAAGGCAGACCCCCGCCCGGGGAGATGATCTCGGAGAGTCCGAGCGGTGCGGAGAACGATCCCGCGGCTTCGCAGGGTGCTGAGTCTCGCCGAGCCGTGGATCCAAGGCGCGGGGAACCTGGAGACCTAAACACCGGAGGAAAGAAGCGGCTCCATCCAGGTCGTGGAGTG
>VKOC01016497.1:0-101761 GCA_009364415.1 Spea multiplicata
ATATATGGTTTGATGGGGTTAAATTGAGTTAACCGGCTTCAAAGATGTTCCAAAGAGGAGATGGAGGCAGACTGACCAGATTTGTTAAAAAAGATTTGGAAATCATAAAACGCTGCTTGTACTTATTGCCCTATAACGTACAAAAAACAGCAAAAAAACATAAAAACATTGGGTATCTCTAAACTCAGGACAAGTAGTAGAATCTATTTAGCTAGTTTTTTTACTTGCTTTTTTAGGTGAGTAAAAGATTTTTCAAATAAAAGTCATAAAATGTCTTTTTTTTCATTTTTTTACCATGTTTTTATTATTTTTTGTATAGTAAATAAGATGATACAATCAAAATAATGGTATCTGAAGAAAGCCCATCTTGTCCTGAAAAAAACAATATATAACTTATGTGGGTACACTAAATGGGTGAGGAGAAAATTACACCTGAATACAAGCACCACAAAAGTGTCAAAACAGCCTCGGTCCCACAGGGTAGAAAACGAAAAATGAGCCCGGTCCTTAAGGGGTTAACCCCTTCAATCCCCTATAGACGTACCGGGACGTCCAAAAAACGCCCACAAAGAAACCCCTATGGACGTCCCGGTACGTCCAGCCCTTCGTGCAGCGTCAGGGACACATCCCTGCTGCTGCACGGGAAAACAGGCTGTCGTTTGACAGCCTGGACTCCCCCCTGGCAGCAGAAACCAGCGTCGCTGGCTTTCTGCTGCCCGATCTCCCGTAACAGCTCCCGGCGCGAAGCCGGAAAGCCGTTACAGAGAGAAATGCTCGATCGCGAGATCGGGCTTTCCCTGCCAGGTGACGTCGCTACTGACGTCACCTGGAAGCTCACGGGAGGATCGGGTAGCCCAGCAGGGTCTGTCTAGACCCTGTTGGGCTACCCGATCGCTCCTATGAGGGAGCTGTAGCAGTTTCCGGCACGAATGCCGGTAAACTGCTACAGCTGGAAATGCGCGATCGCGCCTTCCCTTCCGGGTCACGTCACTACTGACGTGACCTGGTAAGCTCACGGGAGGACAGGGTATCCCTGCAGGGTCTATCTAGACCCTGCTGGGCTACCCGATCCCTCCAGTGAGAGAGCTATAACAGTTACCGGCATGAATGCCGGTAAACTGTTATAGTTGGAAATACCCGATCGCGCGATCGGGCTTTCCCTTCCGGGTAACGTCACTACTGACGTCACCCGGAACTATCAGGAGTGCAGGGTATCCCCTGCAGGGTCTGTCTAGACCCTGCTGGGATACCCGATAGCTCCGATGAGGGAGCTGTAACAGTTACCGGCACGAATGCCGGTAAACTGTTACAGATCTATGCCCGATCGTGCGATCGGGCATTCCCTCCGGTATGTTATTAGCCCTGGGGGACTGCCCCACACCCGGGGCAGTCCCCCAGGGCCACACATCCGGCAGTAAGGTCACACGATCGCTGCGATGAGTAATCACAGCGATCGTGTGACCATTACTGCAGAGGCTCTGCCTCTCTCCTCCATCTGAGAGAGAGAGACAGAGCATGGTGCAGAGCTGCAGGGAAAAAAAAAATCAGTACATAACCCTAACCCTAAATTAACCCTTTACTCCCCATCTTCAAAAAAAAACCTAAAAAAAAACTTAAAAAAAAATAAAAAATTTGGGTTTAGTTGGTGGGTGCCCTGTAATGTCCAGAAAACCACAAAAAACTAGGCATGTGGGGTATTTCCGTAATCAGGAGAGGCGGCTGAACACTTTAGGCTGGATTTCTCTGCCGTAACACATACCCTGTGCCAAAAATCCTCAGCAACACGTAAGTGTTGGTGGAAAAAGTGCACAAAATTAGAGCAACGGCTGACTTTGGCAGTGATTGGCGGCCAAATGGTTCCATGGAAATGGTCCAAATGCTCTTGATGAGATACTCTGGGTTGTCTGCTTTACAGAAATATATACTTTTATGGGGGTATTTATAATTAGGGGGGTGCTAAGCAGCCCCAAATGAAACATAGGTCTACTAAAGCAAAATGTGAAAATTTCACGTTTGGAATCTATAACGCGCATGGTCCCGTTTGTGCCCTGTAATGTCCAGAAAACCACTAAAAAACTAGGCATGTGGGGTATTTCCGTAATCAGGAGAGGCGGCTGAACAATTTAGGATAGATTTCTCTGCCGTAACACATACCCTGTACACAAAATCCTAAGAATACTACAAAATACTAAGACGCGTTGGTGAAAAAAGTGCAGGAACTAATTTCTGTGGCCACCTTTGACAGTGATTGGTGGCCAAATACCTGCATGTAGAGTGCCCTAATACCCCTGATAAGATAGCCTGGATTGTCTGCTTTACAGAAATATATACCTTTGTGGGTGTTTTTGTTTTATTTGTTTAAAACTAGAGTTGCAGTCCCATCATACCTAATGTAAAAATTTAACGGCTTTGTATAAAGTAATGTACACCTTATAGTATGTTGCCTATATGTGCTGGGGAAATATGGAAAATCTATATAAATTAGGTATTTCTGAAATCAGGACACCTAAATTGATAAATCTGGATGGAATTTTCTGTCTCTTTACCTAATTTTGTGAGGATTCAGAGGGAAAATGTAAAAAAACTTAGATGTTTTTTTCTAATTTTTGCTAGTTTTTACTAAATTTCTAATTCTAAATTTTCAGCTAATCATCCAACTATGGTATCAAAAGAAAGCTCTACCTCTCCTTGAAAAAACAATATATAGTTTATATGGGTACACTATTCACAGGAAAAGAGAATCATCGCTGAACCGACATAGCGCAAAAATTGCAAAATTGCTCCGGGCTTTGAGGTACCAAAAACCCCTGGGATTGAAGGGGTTAACCTCTGGTTCAATGTTATCCTTTAGGGGGAAGGTAGTGGCTTCAACTGCAACTAAGACTTCCCTGTCCTTCCTTGGCTTGAGTAGATTCACATGATAGATTTGTTCAGGCCTTCTTCTGCCTGGCTGTCTCACCCTGTAGTTTACTTCTCCTAACCTTTCAATAATTTCATATGGTCCATTCCAGGTTGCTAGGAATTTATTTTCTACGGTGGGGACTAGGACTAGGACTCTATTACCAGGCTGAAACACCCGAACCGTGGCATTCCTGTTGTAACTATTCTTCTGATCCTGTTGGGCCTTTTCCATATGCTCTCGTACTATGGGCCTCCATACGTTCCTGCATCTGGTTTATGTGGGAAATGACACTACGATATGAGTTACCTTCTTGTTCCCAAGTTTCCTTGGCTAGGTCAGGTAGCCCCCGGGGTTGCCTACCATACCATAATTCAAATGGTGAAAAACCCGTAGAGGCTTAAAACACTTCCCTAATGGCAAACATTAAATAGGGTAACAAAAAATCCAATTTTTTCCTGTGTTTATCAATTACTCTCCTTAGCATTGCCTTTAAGGTTGTGTTAAACCGCTGTACAAGGCCATCTGTTTGAGGGTGCTTTATGTTAAGGAGCTTACATAACTCTTTTAGTAACATTAGAATGGTGTTCCCTGGTCTGTCAACATTTCTTTTGGGATCCCAACCCTGCTAAACATCATCAACAATTCTTTGGCAATAGACTTTGCAGAAGTTGTACGCATAGGTGTCGTCTAGGGATATCGGGTGGCATAATCCAATATTACTAATATTTCACAGATTTCACTAACGGGCCAACAAAAAAAAAATCCATTGCGATATATTCAAATGGAGTTTCAATGATGGGCAAGGGCACCAATGGACTATGGAATGCTTTAAATGGGGCAGTGCGGACAGACAGTCAGGACAGGACGCACAGTAATTTGTTATTTCTGCAATCACCCCTGGCCAGTAAAATCTTCTGAGTATCCTTTCTCTTGTTTTTTCCACTCCTAGATGACCCCCTAAGACATGGTTATGTGCGAGATTTAACACTGTGCGTCTATAACTTGTTGCCTCTTTTTTCAATATAATAAGTTATTATCAACTTCAAAATACGCATAGGTAAGTGGTTTTCCTGGGTCAGTGGGGGATCCGTTTCTTGCTGCAATAGTGCTTCTGGCCACTGATAAAGTAGGATCTGACCATTGTGCACTATGGAAGTTACCTGGACCAACTTCTAAATCAATTAACCCCATGTCTTGTTCCTGACTTTTCAAGGCACCATGCTGTTCTTGATTGTCTTCAACTAGTGTTTTAATGGGGCATGACAGCTTTTTGTCAGTCTTCTCGTTGCTATTCAGCTCGTCTACCAATATATCTGCAAAAGGAAAATCATCCAACAAGCTAGATGCAGTATTTTTAGAGGAATTCCACAACCCTAAAAAATGTTTTTTTTACTGATTACTGCTTATCATATGGTATGCTAATTTTGGTACCAGGCCAACTTGACAGGCTACTGTGCCACAATGCGTCTCAACCCGTACCATAGTAGTGGGATATTTGTGTATGTCCCCATGTATACATGCGATATCCACCTTGTTACAGTTATCATTACAAATGTCGGGAACCAAAGACTTGTCAAGCAGAGTCACCATACTTCCAGAGTCTAGTAAGGGCTGCACTGTTTTCCCTTCCACAGTCACAGAACACCATGGATGATTTTTTTACACAACCATTTTTGTTTGCAGAACACACAGATCAGGAATATACTGAATAACCATCCCTGTTATTACATTCCATTGGTTCAATATTATCAGGGCAGTCTTTTGCCCGACATTTAAAACATTTTACCATTCTTGTGTCCCTTGTAGGTTCCTCCAGCATGAAAAAACCTCTTTCTCTTGCCGTTATGTCCCTAGAATTATAAGAGCCTACTTGCTCTTCAAAAGTCCCCCTTTTCCCAGGAGCAATCTTCCGTCGCAGTATGTTGAATTACTTCTTCTGCTGCAATGTACCGCTCTGCTAAAGCGACCAACATGCGCATTACAGAGTCCAAAGGCATTACAGTGTATTCATAATGCCCCATGCGGGTGTTAAACGCAGTCTTCCATTCGTCCCCCTCACGTATACGAATGAGATTATAGGCCCCTCTGAGATCTAATTTAGTGAAGACGATGGAACCCCGAAGTCTGTCAAACAGTTCTGGGATACTTATTCTTTATATACGGATACTTATTCTTTATTGTGATTTGATTCAGTCCGCGATAGTCAATACATGGTCTTAAACTGCCATCCTTTTTAGTTACAAAGAAAAAAAACGCCCCTGCTGGAGAGGTAGATTTCCTAATAAAACCTTTCATTAGGTTCTCTTTAATGCATTAGGTTCTCTTCCAATGCATGTGATTCAGGCAAAGATAAAGGGTAAGTACGTCCCCTAGGAGGAATGGTGCCTGGGAGAAGCTCAATGGGACAGTCATAGGAACGGTGAGGAGGTAAAACCTCCGCTTGTTTCTTATCAAACACGTCCGTATAGGAGTGGTATGCCCAAGGTACGAAGGAGGAGGAAATCGTAGAAAGAATATTTAATCGTGATGTTGGAGAGGCATGAATGAACACAATTAGGACCCCAAGCCAGGATATCACCAGTCTGCCAGCCAATTGACGGACAATGAGTACAAAGCCAGGGCAGACCCAACACTACTGGACATCTGGGAGATGAAATAACATGAAATCGCATAGATTCTTGATGTAGTAATCCCACGGGGACAGGTTTGCAGAGTAATACACAAAGGGTGTAGAGGTCTACCGTCAATAGCCGTAACAGCGATAGGAGGGAATACTTCTAGAAGCGGAATCTGATGCAGACGAACGAAGTTTTGATCAATGAAGGAGCCGGCAGCCCCCGAATCGATCATGGCAGAGGTAGAAATTTTCTTTTTATTCCATTCCAAGGAAACAGGAACTAGCAAACAGTCTTTAGAAGGAGCTGAACAAACCTCACCCAGACAAGGCTCCTTTACTTGAACTGGGTGCGGACGTTTTCCGGTCTCTTAGTTACGAACAAAGTGACCCTTTAATCCACAATACAAACAGTCCTTCAGTTCTGCGGGGGAACTTTTCAGCAGCCGTAAGTTTAGTGGCTCCCAGTTGCATAGGTTCTTCAGTAGATGAACTCACGGTATTAGGGGCTGAGAGGGACTCAGGTGGCGGAGAGCGATAGAAGACACGTTCAACTCTTTTGGCTTTTTGAGATTGTCGTTCCCTGATCCTGTTGTCCAATTTAAGAGCTAAGGACACAAAATCTTCAAGGTCACTAGGTTGGTCTCTGGTAGATAGCTCATCTTTCAATCTTTCAGATAGTCCGTCATAGAAGGCAGCAATTAAGGCTTCATCGGACCAATTAACCTCAGCCGCAATGGTTTTGAATTCAATGGCGTACTCTCCTACCGAACGGGATCCTTGGGAAACATTAAGGAGCGAGAGAGAGGCCGTAGAAGCTTTGCCCGGGACATCTGAGGTTTTACGGAAGGCCGACATAAAGGAACTGCAATTATATATCAAATGAGAATCCCTCTCCCATAGAGGAGAAGTCCAAGCTAAGGCTCTTTCAGTCAATAGGGAAATCAAATAGCCAACTTTTGCCTTTTCTGAAGTGAACATGTGGGGAGCAAGTTCAAATTGAATGAGACACTGGTTCAAAAAGCCCTGGCAGGCATCAGGATCTCCCGAATATCTGTTGGGAGCCGGCAATTTGACAGGTGCAGGAGCGGCTCCTGAAGCAGTAGCAGTAAAGAAAAGACCACTGGGGGGCGCTCGCGTAAACCGGTAAAAAAAAAAGAATAAAAAGACGCTTATAGCGTAATAGTATATGTAAAAACTTAAAAAAATGCGTTATTGTATGCACTCACAATGTGTATATGGTAATCAGGCTTCGTATATGACCAATTCTTCAGATGGCAATGCTTGAAATATGCAAGAAATAAACAGAAACACAATGGTGCAGTAAAAAATGATCCTGGAACACGCCAGAATGGATGTCCACTTACACTTAGTATGAATATAGCGCGCCCATATAGCTCCGGTGTGTTTCTTCTCGTTAGCCTCCGGATTCCAGGGGTATCCCACAGTTGGATGGTGTATAAATCCAATAGGAGTAACCCTACAGATTACCAGAAGTGTTTAAAATTCTGTAAGCTATTTATCCAGGGCTGTAAGCCCAAACACATTTGTAAAACAATAAAAAGTAATATAAAAGTATAAAAAGAGCTCAAATAAAGTCCTCAACGCGTTTCGCCGGGTTCGTGGCTTCATCAGGAGTAACTTCAGTGTTGATGTGCGGTCCTTTTAAACCGAGCCGGGCGCCATCTTTAGTCCAACGTCATTACGTGATGACGTCCCTCCGTCTAGCGTTGTTACGTCCAGGGATCTTCATTCAACGTGTAAGTGGTAAGTAATCGGTCCAACGAAGCTCCGAGGTAAGTATTGAAAAAGAAGAGATCGTTAAAAACAAAGAGATCGTTAAAAATAAACATATCGATCACGGGTGCTTATAACGGGAGATTGAGTCTATTCTACCGGGATTATATTTAAAAGCCGGGATGTAAAGAGAAGAGGAAAGAAGGGGAGAAGAACGTCCCCATTGCGGAAACGTCACCACCGATCTATTTCCTGGAGTGCCGAAAACAGGATATACATTAGTGCAATATGCCAATGCCATAGAGAGATGTTTGTGTTTGTGCTGAAAGAAAAAATAATAAAATAAATAAAAGGAATAAAATAAGAGAATGGATAGTGTTGTAATGATATTTTGATTATATTTTCCAGAAAAAAAGGGGGGGGGGACAAAAGTAAATGAATGAAAGAAACTACAACCACCACTAGAAGGTGAATGTCCAAGTTCATAAGAAAAAACTTATTCCCTAAGGATTAAGAATTCATATTATAAGTGAAACCTCATCTGAATGAGGATATAGATGTAAATATAATGTGTACTTCTAATAAAGTGATATTTTATATGGTGAATCTGTAACAGAATTGCTTTGTATGATTTTCCGTCAATAGATGAATCAAATGATGGAAATAAAAAATAAATGGATGATGCATAAAAAATAATAAAAACTGTTCAATGAAAATGTGGGGGAAAAAAAAGTGTCTAATGTTAGTTCATGTCTTGTGTGAAAATTACATATAAGTTAGAATATCCAATGTTAAGGCCACCTTTCTTATAGGTTTTAAGTTTAAAAATCCATTTGGTCTCACGTTTGGATAAGTTGTCTACTGTGCTACCGCCTCTCCAATTGGGCGGGACCCAGTCTATACCTATAATTTGTAGTGTCTCCATGGAGAACTTTGAGCATGTGTTGCAGTGTCTGGGGACACTGTGTTTCATGTTTAGATTCCTTATATTCCCTAGGTGTTCCAATATCCTTTCCTTCATCGGCCTTATGGTCCTTCCTACATATTGTAAGCCACATCCACATTCCAATAAATATACTACGTGTCTCGTTGAGCAATTTATAAAGTGTTTTATTGAGTATACTAGGCCCGTTCTTTGACCTACAAACTGATCGATCTTCTTGGGGAGAAAAGTGCACATCTTACAGTGACTACACCTATAAAAACCTTTCGGTCTATTCCCTATGAACATCTGGGTATTCTGTCCTACTACTTGTTTAGGTAGGATGCTTGGTGCCAAAATGGTTTTTAATGATCCTGTTTTTCTAAAGATCACTTGTGGTTTGCTCGGTATTATAGTTCCTAAGATGTCATCATTTTTCAGGATGTGCCAGTGTTTACCAATGATGATTTTGATCTTATTCGCTTGGGTGTTATATTGTGTAAAAAAAGCGAAGTTAAAATCTCTCTCCTTTGATTTTTGTGGTGCTCTACGGTTGTTTCCTAAAAGGGATTGTCTGTCTATCATCTTCACTTGGCGGAGGCTTTCATCTAACTTATCCTCTGGGTAATTTTTCTCAATAAATTTCTGTTTTATCTCCTTCGCCTTCATTTCAAAATCTTCATTTTCTGTACAATTTCTTTTCACTCTTAACAACTGGCCCTTGGGTATATTGTCCAGCCATTGTGGGTGGTGGCAACTCGTGTAATTTATATACCCATTCCTGTCTGTGGGTTTGCTGTAATTTCTTGAACATATCAGTTTTCCTTTTGTAAAAAGTTCTACGTCTAGAAATTCAATTTGTTTGGTTTGTATATTTGATGTAAACCTCAAGTTGAATATATTATCATTAGTGTAACTTATAAATTCATGTAGAGTGTTTTCAGGAGTCCCTTCCAAATTATGAGGATGTCGTCGATATATCTCTTCCAGAGCACCAGGTTTGCACCATATGGATTATTATTCCATATAAATTGATTTTCCCATTCTGCTACAAAGAGATTAGCGTAGCTGGGTGCAAACCTGGTGCCCATGGCCGTCCCACATAATTGGAGAAAAAACTCTTCCTCAAACCAAAAATAATTGTGTTTAAGAATGTAATTGATACATTTTAAAATAAAAGATTTTTGTAGTGGGTCCGTATTCCTATTCCTAGATAAAGTCTTATCAATCGCGTCTACCCCTTGTTTGTGGTCAATAATCGTGTATAGAGAGGAGACGTCCCACAGCCATTCTGGAGACCATTGTATATCTTTAAGTATATTAAGAAGATGTGTGGTGTCTTTGATATACGCCGGAATATTAGGAACATATTGTTGCAGGAAGTAATCTACATATTCCGAAGTGTTACACGTGAGAGAGTCTATGCCACTGATGATTGGCCTGCCTGGTGGTTCCTTGAGATTTTTATGAATCTTAGGTAAGAAATAAAAAACGTGAAGTCTCGGGTGTTCCTTTTTTAAGTAAATTAATTATTTTTTGTTTAGGTCCCCTTGTTCTAAACCTTACTCCAGTATATTATACAGAGCTATGTTAAATTCTTTTGTAGGATCTTTATTTAACTTTCTATATGTGGTGACGTCCTCAAGGATTCTTCTAGATTCTTTAATGTAATAGAGGTGGTCCATTATCACCGTTGCTCCCCCCTTGTCTGCCTGACCACTATATTGTGTTTTTCTTTTAATGTGCGGAGTGCAGTTTGTTCATCCTTATTTAGATTATATGTTTTGGTCTTGTTTCCTAGTTTCTCCAAATCCCTCAATATCAGATCCGTGAACACCTCAATATGCTCACTTTTTTCGTTCTGGGGGAAGAACTTAGATTTGGGTTTGAGGTCTGTGTGTAGGAAGCGTTGTGTAGTGGTATCCTCATTACTGTCTATTTTCCCTGGTTTGCAAAAGAACCTTTTAACCATCAATTTTCTTAAGAACTTTTGTGTGTCTAAAAAGAGTTGAAATTGGTTTGGACCTTTTGCGGGAGCAAATTTGAGACCCTTCTTAAGGAGACTAATTTCATTTTGTGTTAATGTGGAAGATGATATATTAATAGTGCCTTCCTTTTCTGGGTCTAGTATTGGTTTACCTGCTGCCCCCTTTCCTCTCCCCCTCTGGCCTCTTGGTCTTTTGTATATTTCCTCTTTTTCCAGGGGCTTTGTTCCAGTGGAATGTATCTGTTCCTTAACTCTATAGCTTCCCTTCTTGGGGGAGTGTCCTTTCTTTTTGTTCCACCCTTTCGGGATGGCTCCCTGTCTAAAAAAGCCTGATCCTGTGAAGAGTCTGTGTTGGAGTGATTGGTGATAGGCTGTCTAGTGGGCGAGAAGGGTGTGAACCTAGGTCGTATAGGTGAAGTGTGACTCTTATGAAGGTGTTCGAAACGTGTTCTGTTAGAGGAGACATTGTTTCTTCTGGATTTTTCCCATGTGTTAATACGTGTGTAGTCATTGTGGTTTTGTGAACCGTGTGTGTGTCTAGATCCATGGATCCCTCTCTCCATATCATCTCTGTCTCTGTGGAATTTCCTCTTTTTATTGTTAATGATCTCTTCCTCTATTTTACTTAATTTATTTTCTATGTTATTTTTATTTGATGTGATTAATTTTTTATCAATTTTTGTTTTAATCTCTTCTTCCACTGATTGGATTTCCTTTTCTATATAGTTTAATTGTTCCTTTTGTTGGGTGACTATCAGTTGCATCAGTTTATAGGAGCATTCATCGAGTGTTTTGTTCCACTCTTGCATAAAGTTATGGTCCTCAAGACCAAAGGCAGGGTTCTTATATATCCTCAGTCCCCTGGGGATAGTTCTAGTTTTTATATATTGTTCTATAAAGGTAATCTCCCACCAACGTTTGATTTCCTTTTCCATGAGTCTTTACATTTTGATGAATAGACTCATGTCCGGTGAATGTTCCCTAGATGTCTGTGAGAAGATATCATCTAGTTTCCTATTCCTTTCCTCTCGCCAAGAGAGGAAGGAATCTGTACCGTGCGCCATTTTTCCCGGTTTACGCGAGCGCCCCCCAGTGGTCTTTTCTATAGTGTCGTTTGTGGGCTGTAGCTGGGTATCCGGTTAACTACAAGAAGGGAAGTATTGCTATCAATTTCCTTTACTTCCCCTGAACATTCCCTTCTATTACTGGTCTTCAACACTTTTATCTTTAGTAAAGGAAGCTTCAGCCGTGGCAGAAGAGGCAGGCGTGGAAGCTGAACCCTCGGAAGCTGGATCCGAGCGACGGACTAATACTTGCATAGCACGAGCCATCTGATCAAGGGTTTCTTGCATACACTTGAACCGAGATTCATGAGACTCCAAAAGCTGTCCATGCGCAAAATCTTGCCCAACTCGGAGGGATCCATGACCCTGTTGAAATGTCACGACCGCTTACATGATAGCGCACACCGCAGGAGTTGTTCTGCCCAGAACCCAACCACCAAAGGAAACCCTTAGTGACAAGGAGCTGGGACTTAGATGATCCCAACAGTGAGGAGGCCAGGTGTAAGCGGATAATAATAGGAATGAGTTGGATGCAAGGGTATGAACAGCGGACGCAGAAGCCAGGAGCCAATACAGCAACGCCAGGCAATAACGGACAGGATGGTCAGAGAAGTCGGGTCAAAACACTAAGGCGGGCAGTCCTTCAAGCCGGGTCAGCAACGGAGAGGGTAGTCCAACAAGCCGGGTCAGCAACGGAGTGGGTAGTCCAACAAGCCAGAAGTCCACAGGATACGGTGCAGAATCGTCAGTCAAAGGATGGTCAGGCAGGCAAAGGGTCAAAAATCCGGAGATACTCAGAGAACAAACGTCAGGAATCAACAGCAACAAAGACCACAACAGCATATCCGGGGTATTTAAAACCGGCGCCAAATCACAGGCTCCGCCTTCCAGCCCGTGACCCAGTAGCACTAGAGGATCTCCTAGAGAACTGCCTCTGAAGCAGACTGGCCGCTCCCCCTTCTGTACAACCAGGAGGAATAGCAGCGGACCGAGCGTGGGTAAGTACCAGATGCTGGGATACCCGGCAGAAGCAAGACTCCCAGCTCCAGACCTCCGTCCCCGATGCTGGTGGTCAGACTCCAGACCACCAGGAAGTCACAGGAAGTGACGTCACATCACATGACTCCGTTTTGTTCCTGGGTGGAGCAAGCTAGGAGACACTGTAAGGTAGCAGCGAGAAGGCAGACTTGCGGGACTGCGCGGGTTTAGCGGGACCCGCCTCCCAGTGCAGTCCTCTACCTGCAGCTCTCTCTCTGGCTGCTTGTACACAGCGTGCGAGCAGCCTCGTTTTCAACGTTGGGTGACGTAATGTGACCCCTGTATGTTCCTGTCTCCCAGTACCGGTTTCAATAGTTTGGAAAGGGTGCTTTCGATCTCGAGCGGTATGGTCCAGGTTGGAAGGCCCTTTCTAAACAATTTTGAGCTGGTACTGGTGGAGGCTGTAAGAAGGGATTGCCCCGTATATACTCTATATATGTATGTAAGTGTAGAATTTTTATATTATTGAATATACACACTTTTGTCAAGTTTAGTTGAGTCACCATTGAGCTGCTGTTGAGATGAAGTTTGTCAGTCTTTCAAGTTTTTTGTCAGTCTAATTGAGTTTAAATAGTTATGTTTGGATTTTTCTCTGGAAGAGTAGAATAGATGTTGTGCCATTAGGAGATAACATGACTTGAATTTCTGTGACCAGTAAAGTTGCTATGGCAGCAAAGTTGAATTAGCGTGTTTTATGTTAATACATTTCAATACTATGGCAAAAGACCTAGTTTACCACTACCTCTGACATAATAGTGGGGATGAAATAGTTGAGTTTAAAAGCTTTAGATGGAAAATTATATTTGCATGTGCTTGGTTTAAACTGCATCTGACAGGCTGCTATTGTGGCAAAGTTGTGCTTTTTAACCAAAGGTATTACCATGCAGATGTTCTAAGTGAAAGGACAACAGCACATATACCGTATTTGCCCAAATATTGCCCGAATAGTGGACGTCTTCGTGATGCGCTGCCTCTGCTGCGCATCACCGGAGCGCCGGAATGACATAACCTTCTGGTGCTCCACCATAGAAGCCCCGGCTGACGTCCACCAGCCCCGCTTGACACCAGGTAGTCTGGGGGTGCATTGGTAAGTCTGGCGGAGGAGTGGCATATCTAGGGAGGAGAGTGGCATTTCTAGGGGGCATAAAGCATATCTAGGGGCAGAGTGGCATTTCTGTTTGTATAACCCATGCTGACTAACTGCATAATAGATACCAAATATGTTCAAATATTCCTGATCATTAGATAAAATACTGTTTTACCATTCCACTAGCGTGTATTTTTTCTTGAAAAATATTTTTTTCCTTTAAAATAGCACCAAACTTTTAGGGTGCGGCCTATAATCGAGCCAATACGGTACTTTACTGCATATAACACTGCAGCCTTGTTCTTGTCTAACCTCAGGAATGGAAAAAACAGGCATTTTGCTAAATTAAATTATAAATTAACCAGAACAAAAATAATGTAGTTAGGCCTATGCTATTTCCCTAGAAGTAACCTTCAACAGAATTTAGTGTAATTGCAGATTCTAGTATGTTGTTTTCTGTACGTATTATTGCATAAAAACATTTGATTCTTTTCTATGTACACATGTAACATTTGTGATTCAGCTGATATAATTTTCAACAACCTTTTTAATAACAAATATGACTTTTATTTGCTAACATGCTCCCACAGTTACGCACATCTGCCCCTCCAGATATGCCTTATACCCCCCTACATGCCACTCTGCCTCCCGGATAAGCCTTATACCCTGCTATATGCCACTCTGCACCCCCCCATTAAGCCTTTTACCCCCTATATGCCTTTCTCCCTCCCTCATATGCCACTCTGCCAACCCAGATATGCCTTATACACCCCCTATATACCACTCGGAAGGTCATGTCATGCCGGCACTCGGTCATAGAAGACCCAGCGGAGGTTGCCAGAGAGGAGGATTCAGGTACCCTGCAGCGCTGCAAGTTATCTGGATCTTAGTCTTATACTCAGACCCCTATTTAAGGTCCGATTTATAGGACGGTATTAGGGAAAGGTATACCTTACTAGGTGCTCCTAGCCACTGAAAGTGAAAATACCACTTCCTCATACTTAATAATGTGGAAGGAATAGGTGAGCGTAAAAGAGAAAATAGACTAATAGGAATTTACAGTTGCAAAATCATTGCCAGAGATGATAAACCAGTTCCAATTCACTGATTTCTTAACACTTTGGAAACTTACCTTTAAACCTGTTAACTTATGTGGTTTTTTTTTGGTTTATTACCTTTTGCAGTGCCTGAGGCTGATAATTGTATGGATATTTAATTGGGGACTTTACTTATGTTTTCTAGATCCTACCATAGTGATGGAAGCTGTACACTAAGGAAAAGATGACAGTGGCCCTAAATGCAGGAAAAAGCCTTTTATTTCCACAAGGTTCTGATGAACATTTATTTACAAAAAACACCTTTTTTGCACATCTTTTTTTAACATCACAGATTCAATAGCAGTTTTTGTTTCATGTAAGGACGGTGTGTTTTCTTATTTGGACAGGATTCACTAGCATCCCTAAAAAGCTGAACTTTGTCTGTTAAGGACGAGGATGATACGACGAGGGCTGTTGAGCTGGGTTTCTCGGGTGGGAATCCTACTTGTGAGCCTTTGTTGCCTTGTGTGTCTTTTGTACATGCTCTCTTGTGCTCCTAGAGCTGAAAACAAATATCTTATAGTGTCAAGAGGTAATAGCCCAACAGGAAAAGAAGGGTACCATGCTGTGCTGCAAGAATGGGAAGAAGAGCACCTTAACTATGTAACAAGCCTGAAAAAACAAATTGCCCAACTAAAAGATGAACTTCAAGAACATGGTGAGCAACTAAAAAGTGTTCAGGGTCATTCCAGTGACCCTCTGGGTGTTAGCTTTGACCATGGAAGCCCAGAGAAGACACAAAATGATTTGATAGACTTTCTGCACTTGCAGATCACAAAGGCTGAGGTGCTCAATGGGGTGAAGATTCCCACTGAGTATGCAGCAATTCCATTTGACAGTTTTACGCTTCAGAAAGTTTACCAACTGGAAACAGGACTGACACGGCACCCAGAAGAGAAGCCAGTAAGGAAAGACAAAAGAGATGAGCTTTTAGAGGCGGTAGAAGTTGGTGTGGAAACCCTTAATAGCCCTGATGAAAAAAGCAACTCCCACAGACGAATATATTCATCATCTGATTTTATTGAAGGTATGGGAATCTCCAAAATATTTACAGTGTAATTAGATATTGATAATACATTTTGGTCATGTATGTTTTCTGAAACCACTGGATGTTCACAAGAACTTGCCATTTGGTTAGGAGTTTCCATGGTGGCAATACTGAATGGACTAAATGTGAGATATATTTTTTCCAAATGTGCAAATATATGTAATTGTTTGTTTCTGCAGTATAAACATCTATCTCAATTTGTTCTAACCATGTGGAAAGTTTACAGAGCTTCTATTGGGTACAAAACAGAATTTTAAATGATTAAAACAATAATCACACATAACTGCCAATGCAAACGAAACTAACATCAGCAAGATCCAAAGAATGGACATCTATGTTCACTGTCTCCCAATACAATCTGACAGCTACTTTAATTCAGACAAGAGCATGGTAGTACACACTCCTGTATTGCAGTGATCCCTGCTGCTCTCCTCCCCAGTCCCCACCATGTTGCTGGCTTGGATATGCACAAGAATGTATGCCTGAAGGGGAGGTACTTAGAAACAAAGCATAAAGATTCTAATGGGCAGCTTTGATACTGGTCATGGTAAGAAGACTTCAATATTTTATTAGACATGTCCCTTCCTTTAATCAAAACTGAAGCCTCAAATGCATGAAGTCTCTATATCTTAACTGTTTTTTTTTTTGGGAGGGGGGTTACACTTCTGTTTAGGATTGGGCTGCCTGCCACTAGCATATTTACACTTCCCAGCTTTTAAGATGATCAACAGAACCTTATAGTTTCAGTAGTTTTAGAGTTCTAGATTTGTTTTTTAGTTTGTACACATTTTCCTGATAGACAGAAGATCTTGTGCAGTTAAAAATTACTTTACTTGGTGGATTGTGATTGAAAGTGGAAGAAAGAGAGGTTAAAAGCATCACTGACAGTAAAGTTGACAGTAAATCAATTTCAGCCAAATGTCCTCTCTTATCTTGTGTGAAATGAAAGTCTCTCATAATCAAACCTGTCTGCAAATTTCAGATTACGTATGCAGGCAAAATGCTTGCTGAGAAGAAAAATAAACAAAACATCAATTTACTCTGTCCTCTACAAATTACAATTTCACTTGTGTGTTCGTTTAAGGTCACCCTTCTTACTGATGTTAGTGGCTGACTGAGAATCATTAAAAAAATAGGGATCCTCGTGAAAGTTACCTGGTGATTGTCCATATCATGAAAAGACTTAAGGTTCTTGATTTAATTGCTTGGAATCTGACCGGAATTTCATGTACAGTTATTTTAATCAAATTTATTTAACTCCTGGGTTCACCAAGAGAGCTGTAGTCACTCCCTGAGATCACCTAGATGTATACTCCTGTTGTCCCCGAGGAGATGTATACTCCTGTTGCATCACTGAGCCGTCACCATGCTTAACTGTAGGCAGAGGCATGGAAACCTTCTGCATTTTGTATGTAACTTACTGCCCTCAGTGAAACCTCAGTGCCAAGTTTTGCTGCAGGTCTTCTGCAGTCACTGCAAAACCGACCTTCTCAGAAATCTGGTTGCAGCCATTGATAGTTTACTTTTTCCACCTCATCCAGGTAATGTAGCCAATGTTCCTTTAACTTGCAAACTATACTTCAAAGGAACATTCAGTGCCTTTGTTATCATTTTGTAGCCTTTCCTTGTTTGTGAAGGGTGATCTCTTATCTTACATTTTTTGACTATTTGTTTTATTTAGCTGTATTTCTAACACATAGTCCAATGTGACACTCAGCAGTTTAGGTATTTTGTACGTTCCAACACACCTGGTGCAACTAATGAAGCCCTTGATTAGTTTCATCAGGTGTGCTTAAGACAACATCTGTTGTGCTGTTGTGAGGGATTCTATTCAGGGGGTTGAATACTTTTGAGACAACATATTTGTGCTGTTGTGAGGGGCTCTATTCAGGGGGTTGAATACTTTTGAGACTGGAGAAGTCATTTTAAGTTCCCTTTTAAAGTTACATTTGGGGAACCACTTGAAACTTTTATCTGCTTATTTGGCAACATCACCTAGGTTGGTATATTATGAATAATAGCCTTCATAATGAGGATGACCCTGGCATGTTTTTTGAGAATAGGTGCATTCCTGTAACAGTTCAAAGGTTGTTAGACTCGGTAAATCTAAATGATGAGGCGTATCTGTAATACTCTGTAATACTCCAATTCACCTTTTTTTACAAATATTAGAGCATTTTTATTCTAATTATCTCTTATCTATAGGATACAAAAGCAATGCACAGTTGATTATTATTAATAAATCAGTAGGTTAATTATTTGTAAAAGACAAATTCTGAGGTATGTTTAGAAATTAATAAAAAAGTCATGTATCTAATTTAGGGATATGTAGAAGCATTATTAAACACTCATCTATAGACACCAGGCAAGCCAGAAGGTCTGGTCAGGGTGGATGATCTGCCCGATGACTTTCTTTAACCTGGTGACTAGTACCTAGGTGAGGATCTTGTAGTCCACATTCATTAGAGAGATGGGACGCCAATTTTTAAGATCGCATCTATCCCCTTCTGCTTATACAAGATTGTGATCTTTCCCTCTCTCAGCGTGGGGGGCATCCTGCCCTCCATCACCTTCTCCCTGTACAGGTCGAGGAGGTCCGAGCCAAAGAGGTCCCACAGCGTTGTGGGACACCGTCACTGCCCGGTGTCTTACCCTTCCTGAAGGATTTGGCGACAGAGTGCAGCTCCTCCAGCGTCAAGGGGCGTCCATGGCTGCACGACCTGCAGGATCAATGGTGTTAGTGATACCTGACATCACCTTTAACCATCATAACTTATGTAATGGTATTTCTTGGTTACCCCAAGCCAGTATCACAACCTCATGCTGACGAGTCCCATTAAGGACGAAACAGCTGTCCATGAGTGGTGATCTGGCTATTGCACCTTTTCCCGAGTTTTGTCCTGTACAGCGGGCAATTACTTTCAAGGGATCCATGTATAAAGTGGATATAGAGGCAAAAGGTGATAATTGTTGACCTCATTTGCATGTACCTACCCAGGATCCCTTGTGGTTGTGGCAGCACCATGAGATTTCTAAGGGAACAACAAGCCTTCTGGCTTGTCTAGTGTCTGTAGATAAGTGTTTAATAATGCTTCTACATACCCCTAAATTTTAGTGGAAGGGTTTTCCATCACCTTTACCCACCATAACTTCTGTAATGGTATCTTTTTTTAGAAAGTAAATTTTGTTCTGATGTTTGATACCCTTAATCAGCTGTGCTTGGGTTGGTGGGTAAAGAAGAACACTTCATCATTGCAGATTTTTATTACAGTTTTATTTACTTAAACTATATTCAGTTTATTTCTCTGTAGAACAGCGGAGGCCCTAATATCACATCCCTGGCTCCCTAGTGATGTAAAATGATGTCCCACGTCTAAAGGGCCACGCTGTTTTAACACTTTTGTCGTGCTCATGTTTAGATGTAATTTTCTCCTCACTCATTTAGTGTACCCATACAAGTTATATATTGTATATATATGATGAATAAATGAAAAAAACTAACTAATGAAAAACCATGCTAAATACTACTATTTGTGCTGAGTTTAGAAATACCAAATGTGTTTAGTTTTTTTTTTGTTTTTTTTTTAATTTTATTAAAAGGCCACATTTGGGGAGTGTGCTTCCCCTCCCCCTTTTTGGTCAGTCTGTGCCTATGACCTATCTTTGAGCCTGGCCACTCCAATTTACCTCATCAAACCATTCATTTTTTTTTAAAATCAGACACCCCTCCGGTATTTGAAATGTTTTACTTTAAATTACCGTATTTGCTCTATTATAAGATGATCCCGATTATAAGAAGACCCCCCCAAATCTGAATATTAATTTAGGAAAAAAAGAAAAATCCTGAATACAAGACGACCCTATAGAAAAAGTTTTACTAGTTAATGTTAATTCATGTATGCAAACAATTTTTTTAATAAAAGCTATGATTGAAAAAATCTATATGGCCACTCCTATATGGCACTGTGGCCCATGATATGCCTTTTAACCCTCTAAATGGCACTGTGGCCCATGATATGCCTTTTGACCCCCTATGTGCCACTCTGCCTCCAGAAATGCCTTATACCCCTGTGTTGTTTGGCAGGGACATATACCAGGCGCTGTGAATTTATACCTGAAGTACAACGTGTGTGAAAAAAATACAACATTTTTTTAGTACCATAAAGTTTGACAAAGGTTGATGGTAGAACTAGAGCATGGAAATGGTTGAAATACCAGCATTTCAAATACCTTGGGGTGTCTAGTTTTTAAAAATATATGATTTGATGGGGTAAATTGCATTGGTCGGCTTCAACGATACCCAAAATGGCACATGGGGGAAAGAATTACCAGATTTGGAAAAAATGGTTTTCAAATAGCAAAACGCTACCTGTACTTATTGCCCCATAACTTGCAGAAAAAAAGCAAAAAACATAGAATATTTCTAAACTCAGGACAAATAGTAGAATCTATTTAGCAGGTTTTTTTCATTAGTTTTTGCAGATGTTTTTTGTTGAGAAAAAGTAATTTTTTAACAAAAAATCCCCATGTTTTATAATTATTTCTTATAGTAATTTAGATGGTATGATAAAATTAATGGTATCTAAAGAAAGCCCTGTTTGTCCTGAAAAATACAATATATAATATGTGTGGGAGCACAAAATGAGATAGAAGAAAATCACAGCTAAACAACAACACTGAAAAATGTTAAAAGAGCCATTGTCCCACAATATACTACGAGTAAGAAACAGTATTGTCCTTAAGCGGTTAAAGAAGAGAGCCAGGATGGGAAGGGAGAGACTGGCGGTGGAAAAAAACGCAAAGCTCTTAGCTAATTAAAGTCGTAACTTTAGCATTTGAATCCTGGCAGCACGCTTTAAGTAATGATGGTTTCCAGTTAGGTCATTTTAATTTCAAGCACATCATTAGGCTTTTGATGTATGACCGATTAAAAATTGGGATGTCCGCCAAACATGCAAGCAAAATATATCCTTCTTGAATGGTATAGGTCAGGGGTGTCCAAGTTTTTTCTGCAGTGGGCCACTTCATCAGAATTGTATACGTGCAAGGGCCGCACTCATTTTTCACCGTGAGAAAATACAGCCTTTAATAAAATATGCAGATTAAAATAAAGTAAATGACGCAAAACCTTTACTTTTCCTCTCACTGAGTACAAATTCAGGATAATTAAAAATGAAATAGTTCTATTTATTCAAGGGAGGCACCAAAATGAAACTTTTGGACCAAAACATTCACATAGCCAAAACCGAAAATAATAATAAAAACTCACATTTTTAATAAAAGTAGGTAACACACCAAAATTGCAATATGACAGCAATCACACTCCTATCATACCCAGGCAACCAGTAAATGCTGGTACCTAGGCATGATGGGACTGTGCTTGCTGTGATTGCTGTTAGCAATTACACTCCTATCATGCCAAGCCAGTCAGTACATGCTGGAACAGGGTGGCTGTAAGTGATGTGCAGACCCCATACTGCTGGCAGCAACAATACACAAGGGGGGGCAGCTAGCCAGGTTTCAGCATGTACTGGCTGACTTGGCATGATAGGAGTGTAACTGCTAACAGCAATCACAGTCCCATCATGCCTAGGTTCCAGCACTTACACATCCATGCTATCACACACACACTCATTCATTCATATACTCATTCATTCACAGATTAATTCCCTCAATCACGCATACTCAAACACCATCCCCACCCCCTTACCTGCACTGCAGCTCCTTGATCCCGCTCACAGACTTCAGAAGGGGCGCGGCCTCCCTCTGCGTTCTCTGGTACAGCACAGAGGAAGCGGGACTGGAGCAGAGTCATGTGATGTCACGTGAACTCTGATGGGTTTTGCTTCCTCTTTGCAGTACAAAAGACCCTCCCACTGGTAAGTAGCAGGGCTTGAGGTACGGCCCGCGTAAGATCAGTTGCCCTGGCTGCCGATCTTAAGCAGGCCGCACCTCAAGGGCCGCATGTTGGACGCCCCTGGTATAGGTGAATTTCAGAAAAAAATTGCAGCCTCTAGAACAGGGATCCTCAAACTCGGCCCTCCAGCTGCTGCAGGACTACATCTCCCATAATGCTCCTTCAGCTAAGGGGCTGGCTGAGGAGTATGGGAGATGTAGTCCTGCAGCAGCTGGAGGGCCGAGTTTGAGGATCCCTGCTCTAGAACAAGAGAATCCTTCAGGGAGGCACCAATATTTAAACCAAAGGGAGAAAGCTGAGAACGCTCACCAGTGTGGTCTGTTACGTTAAATGATAAAATGAAGGCAATTTGTCCTAAAGTGTCTATAGATTTGGTTACTATATGGGAATGTGCTATTTTATGTTAACCATCTTAACTCATGCCCTATAACTTGCAAAAAAAACCCCATAAAAACATTTGGTTTTCTAAACTCAGATAAAATACTAGAATCTATTTAGCAGTTTTTTTCCATTGGTTTTTATAGATGAATAAAATATTTTTCACAAAACAAATACCCGAAAAATATTTTAGTCTTCCAAAAAAGCGAATGAAAAAAACTGCTAAATAGATTCTATTTGTCCTGAGTTTAGAAATACCAAATATTTTTATGTTTTTTTCCTGCAAGTTATTGGGCAATATGTACAAGTAGCGTTTTGCTATTTTAAAACCGTTTTTTTCCCCAAAGCTGGTCATTCTGCCCATGTGCTATTTCAGGTAGCTGGCCAAACAATTTAGCCCCTCAAACCATATATTTTAAAAAACTAGACAGCTCAAGGTATTTTAAATGTTGGTATTTTAACCCTTTTCATGCACTAATTCTACTACCATCCGTTGTGAAACTTTGTGGTAGTAATTTATTTTGTGTTTTTTATCACTAAAATTGAGCTTCATGTATGGATTTACAGCTCCTGGTATGCATCACTTTCAAACAAGACCCCAATATGTGTTCAGCAACATCTCCCGAGTACAGTGATACCACCCATGCATGGGTTTATCTGGTGTTTGGGATTAAAAGGCCACGTTTGGGAAGTGCACTTTGTTCCCCTAATTTTGGTCAGTCTGTGCCTATGCCCTATCTTTGAGCCCGGCCATTCCAATTTACCCAATCAAACCATTTATTTTTTTTAAATTAGACACCCCTTGGGTATTTGAAATGCTTTTACTTTAACTCTTTCCATGTCAAGATTTTTGGGAAGATACAGCACTAATTGTTAGCACTTGCTCATAATAATAAACTTTTTTATTTTATTCTTTTTCGACTTTTTTTACATTTTATTGGAACTGGATTGTTCCTCTGATTTTTCTTAAATGTTACCACTTTTTTTAAGCTTTTTTTTTCTTTAGATATTTTACTAATCACAAAGTGTGATGGGCACGCCTTGTACCCCGGCTGGGTACACCCGTCGGTTCTACAATGCTTCCTGCCAGGATCAAAATGGTTAACTGCTTCCAGCACTAGCCGACACTGCCGAGGAAGGGGTCAGAAACTGGTCTGGTGTCTTTAGCTTTGCGGTACCGCAGCTCGCCGAGGCGTAGCTGAATACAGTGCCGTAATTGTCCTGAAAAGGACAATGAGTGATCCAGCGAGCCTCTGAAGCATTAGACGAGACTAATGTCCAGGGACGTAACACACTTTACTGGAGAAACACACAAGCTTATATACATGTTAAGTGAGAAAATGACCATAAATCATGTCCACATCTTCCTGTCCTGCCCAGACAGTCCGGCGCCACGCTTAGGCCACCGAGCCCCGCAATGTCCTTATGACTCGGGGTCCTGGAGGTATCCTGTCCAAGAATCGATGGGATCGGCCGAAGGGACCCCGACCGATAACAGTTCAAAGTTTCCTCTGGGACAGCCCGCGAGATAGCCGGTGTGCGTACGATTAACACGCCGGCTGTTCTCCGTTCTCCTGGCAGTCCCAGCACCTGGGAATCTGTGGGAGGCTCCCTCTCCGAACTACCCCTTGTCTGTATCCCACTACCTGTGGGTTATCTCTATAAGAGAGCACTGTGGTCGAGTTGATGGTGTCTGGGCTACGAGGGATTAAAGTCCGTGGGCAGGGCATGAGGCACATGGATAGGGTAGGACGGGAGGGAGAACACATCATAGACAATAAGCACCACAAATATGTGAAGGAAATACACAAATCAAACATTAAGGGATATAAGAGGCACTTATTAACCCTGGATGGTCATAATAAATACTATGGACGGCACTTATTAACCCCGGCCGTGATTAGAAAGCTGGGCTCCATTGACTTGCATCGTTGAATGCAGTACCTGTATTTAACCTGCAAGTGGAGCCAGAGTTCTCTAGAGACCCTCTGGTGAACTTTTCCAACTTTGTTATTTTTCCTAGCATATAGTGGCAGTACACATGGGTGTTGCCTAACTGAATAAAGGAGTTAGGCAATCCTTGCTCAGCTTAATTCCTCAGGACATGCAGTTTTGGGGCGTTGGCTTCTAGACAACCTTGCACATAACCATTCAAGACTGCGTCTGTTTATGCTTTGGAACCCAAGTTTGACAGTCTCATTCACGTTGGTTCCTGAATCTGTTTTCCTCCGAGGTGTTAGCCATGATCTCGGTAGCTAAGCAGGCTTGGGCCTGGTTAAATTTCCACCGGGGAATACCAGGTGTTAAAAATCTACTAATTCAGGATCATATTATGAGGAGTCAGAGGATTAAACTTCCCTTCCTCCACAAGAGCTTTGGAAATTTTATAAAGAACTCTCCAGGCGATTACAAGAGGTAATCCGTGAGAAGCATCCAAAGGATTTTGCATGTTGCCTAAGAGGAGTATGTTCCAATCCTCAGCATTCCAGTGCAAGAAGCATTGTCTAGCACTTCAGTGGCTAGAGCTCTAGGCATCTGGTAACAGGCATTAGGCCTATGGCCATACCGCCCTGTATGCACCTGATCTCGTCTGATCTCAGTAGCCAAGCAGGGTTGGGCTTGGTTAGCACTTGGATGGGAATACTTCCTGTCGAGGGAACCAGATACAGAAGTATCTAGCCAATTTAGGAAATTGACCCTTTTATAATTGTTGTATCTGCCAAAGAATCAGTGGCCAGGACAGCATCTATGTCGGCCTTGTTTGCTTTAACATTTGTAAGGCATAAGCTGTTTAGAAAATTGGATCCTGAGGATCATTGCAGACGGAAATTATTTTAGGCAATAAATGCATTGTCACCAAGTATGGAACAAAGTGCGGACGATTTGCCTTTAAATGGCCAACACAAGCCACATTCTTGTGAAACATTATTTTTTTTAGAACTTTGACAGTCAAATCATCACTGGTATCGTTTTGTTTCTCAAGCCAGTTAGTGAATGTGACAGAGTTGCCAGAGAAGCTGTCCAATTCAGCTGTCTTAAACCTGCAGACATGGGATATCTAAAACTTTGTCTCATGTGCAACCCTTCTAAAAGAATCAATCCTAAACGTTCAGAATTTTCAGAATGTTTACTCCAGGCTGTTCCTGGTCACGAACCAGTTGGATCCTTCAGTCCAGTTTTAAGATGGTCTAGTCCAGTATTCTATACAAGCATTTTAGAATGAAATCTATCCTCACAGTCAGTCAACTACTGAACAAGGAGAATACATGGTGACCATGGACCTGAAGGATGCTTATGTGCCTATTGCAGTTGCATCCAGTAAATTCCTCAGACTCTCTATAAGGAATGGGCCGAGAATTCTCCATTTCCAGTTTGGGTCTCTCAACTTTCAGAGAATAAGGTATCATGGTCATCCCACCCCTGGACGACTGGCTCATCGAATCCATTTCAGCTCCGGCCTTCGTTCTCATGAAGATGGCATTGTTTGGCAGAGCGCATCAATGCAAGAGTGCGCTTCCCCAGGATAAGAAGACCAGATGGAACAGGAGGTGCCCATATAAAACACCAGGCCTTTTCAACATTTTTATTAAGCGCATCATTATTGTAGACAAAGCCAGGACAAAAGGTTTCAGTAACATCCTAAGAACAAGAGCCTAGGCTAATTCTGATGGAATTGGTGGTCGGCTGCAATGGTTCATACAGATATGTCTGTATAAGTCCAACCTTATTTTTTTCTAACTATGCAGTTCTTGCAGCTGATAATGGACTCCTCCTCCTTATGGCTCTTTATTCCATATCAAAGATCAGAAAAGTAAGAAGGGTTGTGTCAGCTTTGCAATAAAATTTTACCTGGTCCTTTAGAAAAGCTATGAGCATCTTGGGCATTCTGACGACTTGTATCCCTTGAGTAAGCTGTGGCAGGATGTCCCGGTTACAATCAAGAAACTCCTAACACCAACAGAATAAAAGCAAAATGTAGTTTATTGTAGCTTTCTTTGAGGTCCACAGTATTGCACCTCACAGTGTAAAAAAACAAAACAAAGAAACAAATCCTACTCCATCTTGGAGACTACCTATACAAACTGGCCAGCTAATCCAGTACCAGTCACGTTTCTTTGGACCGTACCTTTTCATAAAGTCTTATGACCTCTGGCTTTACTGCCTCTCTCCCTGTTTTCAGACAACTAATGACTCTAATGGCCACCCTTTAAATGTCTCAGTGCAGGTTAATTGGATCCACCTGCTGACTCCTAGCAATTAACCCCCTCATGCTAGGAATATAGAGCGCCCAACATGCCACTTATATAGACAGACTCTTTTACCTTGCCACAGCACATATAAGGCCACTTCAATGGGACATCCTTGGGCATTTGTCCCAGAAGTAAGAAGATCTGGACATCAACTTCAGTGTCCAAGCCCAATTAAACTGGTGGAAGAGCACAGATTGTCTCAGCAAGGTTCAGTGGATCAATCTGATCACAGATGCCTTAAACCAGGCTGGGGAGCGCATTTTGGTTACCTCTTCAGGCAGGGCAAGCGGTCACTAACAATCTTACTCAGTCCTCAAATTATCGAGATCTTTAAGCATTTTTTTAATTTATTTTTTTTGGTCCTCAAGTCCTTGGCTAAAGGGAAGGCTGTAAGAATCCAATCCGACTACATTACCACAATATTATATATCAACAGACAGGGCAGCACCCGGATTCCAAAACTTCAGGCCTTCTCGGAAGAAGTCATGGCATGGGCTCAACAAAACCACAAGATTTGTCAGCCACGAGTTTCAGGGGAAGGGACAATTGTATTGCAGACTACATCAGCAGATTGGATTTATTCCCTAGACAAAAGAATCTTCTCCATCCTTGTTCTAGTTAGTCTTCCAGGTTTCAACCTTGTGGCAACCAGAGACAACAGCAATCTTCTGGGTTTTAGCCTCTCTGTATTCATGGGTCAACCCTCTGGTGTTGCACATTATGCCAGTGATATGGAGATTCAGGATGGCTTACATTTTTCCTCTGTTGGCTATGATCCCACGTGTCCTCCTCAAGATTCGAACAAACTAGGCCAGGGTCTTAACATCTATCCCATATTGGCCAATACAGACTTAGTTCTCAGAGCTAAACAATATGGCCTCAAGAGTTTGGGAGCTGCCATTTTCTTTTTTTTTCTTTTTTTTTCTACTTGTTCCGTCCTCGTGTTTTTTTGCAAGACACATTCTTAGCAGGTCTTAATGTCTCAACCTCAAAAGGGCTAGTATCGGCCCTCAGTGTTTTTCTCCTTTCGGATTTGGCCTACTATTGGCAACATTTGGCAACCCCCAGACAGTCTCATTTTTTCCTTCCTGGGTTTTTGACCTTGATTTTACTAGCTCTCTATTCTGTACACTTCGAACCTCTGGAAGAAGTCTCTAAAGTTTTTGTCACTGAAGATGGCATTGTTGGTGACTCTTACTTCAACAAGGCAACTGGGTAACTACTAGCTCTGTCTTCAGCTGCTATGGTAACCATTTTTCCATCAGGATCAGGTATTTCCGGTGGAGACAATGGCTGTGAGGTTCGTCTTACCAGAAGGAATCCGATGTGCAGGACTGGAGCACACTTGCTCAGAAACAGAACACACGCAAGGGGCCTGGTGAGGGTTACAGGGCACTTGGTAGTGTAGCTGTAAGCACGAGTGGTCAGAGGGAAGCCGTTTAGCAGACCAGGGTCGGGATGCCAGAGGTACACGTAGTCGGTATGGATAGCCGGGGTCAGGATGCCAGAGGTACACGTAGTCGGTATGGATAGCCAGGGTCAGGATGCCAGAAGTACACGTAGTTGCAGGAAGAGCCAGAGTCAGGAAACCAGAGAAACACAGGAAGCCGTTTAGCAGACCAGGGTCGATACCGGGAGAACAGGAACAAAGCAAATATAATAGATATAAATTCACGGAGGAGCTCAGGAAATACGGACAGGACCAGTATAACTGAGCACTGTGGATACTGTGCTCGAGGTTTAAATAGCCCGGGGGGGCGTTCCCTGACGTCCGGGACGTGATCGCGTCCTGCGTCGCCATAGCGACGCGGCAGAATCCAGCCGGCGGTCCGCTTCATAAATATTCATGAAGCGGCCGCGTGCGCGAGCGGCTGCTTCCAGCTCGAGTGTGCGGTGCCGGCGTTTCTGCCGGGGAAGAGGAGAGGACGGTCCGGAGCTGCTTAAGGTAAGTGCCTTACAATGGCATATTGGGATGTCCAAAGAGCTCTAGACACTTCTACAGATCGCACCACTGCTTTCCGCTATACGGATCAATTATTTGTCCTTTTTGGTAGATATTCAGATCACGCTAGCCATCTTGAGGTAGCTTACAGTGACCATTTGACTAGCTCACTCAAGCAGCAGGCAAGTCAGCTTGTCCCATATTTCGACTCGCTCCACAAGAGCGACGTCTGGGTCTAGGTTTGGAAAGTCGACCTCATCTCCTGAAGATGTATGCGTAAGGCAGCTACCCGGTCTTCCTTCGATACATTTGTCCAGCATTACTTACTAGACATCTTCTCATCCTCTGTGGCTCATTTGGTTATCTTGCTATATCCCATGTGTACTGCCACTATATGCCAGGAAAAACAGTAATTTTACTCACTGTAAATTATTTTTTCCTTAATACATGTTTATTACATGTACATGTACATGTTTCCCTCCCTCATGTTGTCTACCATTAAAGATATTGTTTCAAGCATGTTTGTATTCTTGGTACTTACTGGCTGTGTTTGGTCCGGTGTGGTCTTATGGGTAAGGAAGAGGAGGAGTTAGGGAAGGGGGAGGGTTTTAACTCTTTGTATTTCAGATCCTTGTCCCTAAGGAAGAGCAACACCCATGTGTACTGCCACTATATTAAGGAAAAAAGAATTTACGTTGAGTAAAATTCCTGTTTTTTTTACAGGACGGCCGCCATGTTGCGAGTGGCAAAATTACTTGCAGTGGCGGTTGTGACATCTCTCTGTAGCGGTCACAGAGCATCCTGGGATGAGTGTTCGGTGTCGCTGAATGCCTCGTGATAGGGGAGGGGCCAAACATGGCCCATGATGCCGATCTCTGTGTTGCTGAATGCCTCAACACACATCGATAGTCTGGAAAACGAAACAATACCACAAAAAATAAACATGGAGGATGTTATTAGGGCTTTACTACAGGCAGCAGCCACACAGCAACAACAACTGTTCAGCAAGAACATATTACAGTCCTGCAGCAACTGGTGCTTGCACAGAAAGAAGAGGAACAAAATGTCACTCTTGCCATGCAGCAGGAGATCCAGGGACTATATGAGAGGCTGGTCAGGTATACTGTGGAAGTGCCACACTAAGATTCTGAGAGTGAGTAAATATTTGCAAAAGATGGTGGCTACAGATGGTGTAGAGGCTTACCTGAAGGCTTTTGAAAGGACAGCTCAAAGATAACGTTGGCCTGAATCTGAATGGGCAAGCCTTTTAGCACCATTACTGAGTGGAGAGCCTCAAAAAGCAGATTATGATTTGGAGCCTGCCGAAGCCTGTGACAGTAAACTGAAAGCAGAAATTTTGGCCCTCCGGGGAGTCACAATAGCGGTTCGGGCCCAGAGATTTCACTCCTGGACTTATAATCAAGACAAAACGGTACGGTCACAAATGTTTGATTTAATACATCTGGGCAGGAAATGGTTAATGCCAGAGGTTAACTCATCTAGCCACATCGTGGAACAGCTTGTGATGGACCGGTTCCTGAGAGGATTGCTTGTTTCCCTAAGGCCAGAGTGGGTCAGCCAGAGCGATCCTAAAACTGCTGATGAACTAGTTGCCTTGGTGGAACGGTATGTGAAAGCTGGACAGAGAAGCTGCTGCTAGGAACAAGCATTCAGCCCCTATGGAAGTCCTAGTGGGGAGTAACACTGAGCAGAGTGAGGCAGATCCTTCTAATATCACGGAGCCTTATGTAGAATTGACTGACCTAGAAGGTAACCTGGGTAACTTCAGAGCTGCACAGTGGGAGGACCCCACTTTATCTGGCACTATGAGGAGTGGGACCCCTGTTAATCCTGGAAAAACCCTGGCTTATCCATATTTTGACAAATTATTTTTAGGAAAAAACAATAAAATTGTATCACCTCCAAGATTTTAGCCCGGATATTTTATCAAAGGAAGAGCTGAGACCAGACCCAGGAATCTGATTTTTTTAAAGTCTTCAACTTCACAAATCTAAAATTGTGGGTACATATCGTCAAAGAATAGTCTGCTTTATGACTCCTATTCCAGGACTGCTCCTGGAAATAGTTTACATGAATTAACATTTACTGGTAAAACTTTTTCCTTTAGGGTCGTCTTATATTTAGGCTTTTTCTTTTTTTTCCTAAGTTAATATTCAGATTTTGGGGGGTCATCTAATAATCAGGGTCGTCTTATAATCGAGCAAAAACTGTATATGTGCCTCATTCAAATCTAATTCCAGGGAGGTGGCGATTTTCTCCTGAGTAGATTAAATGATGGTTTTGGATCCTGCCTGAGGGGAGATATATAATATTGTTACATAGTTACATAGTTATATAGGCTGAAAAAAGACGTCAGCCTTTCCTATATCTGTTAATTTGTTGCTGTTGATCCAAAAGAAGGCAAAAAAAACCTCTTTCCAGTTTTGCACTAACCAGGGAAAAAAATCCTTCTTGACCCCAAAATGGCAGTCAGATTTCTCCTTGGATCAATAAGCTGTTTCCTCCATAATTAAAGATTATATCCCCGAATATTATGTTTTTCCAGGTATCCATCCAGTTGCAGTTTAAACGTACAGACGTACAGACTCCGATAAAACTACCTCTGCAGGCAGAGAATTCCACATCCTTATTGTCCTTACTGTAAAAAAATTTAGTCTAAATCAACTTTCTTCCAGTCTAAAAGCATGACCACGTGTCCTATGCATAGTCCTGTTTATATACAGATTTCCACACAATGGTTTGTATTGGCCCCGAATATATTTATATAATGCTATCATATCCCCTCTGAGGCAACGTTTTTCTAAACCAAACAGATCTAAATTTAACCTTTCTTCATAACTATAGTGCTCCATGACTTTTATTAATTTTGTAGCCCCCCTCTGCACCCTTTCTAGTGCTATGATATCCTTCTTTAGAATAGGTGCCCAAAATTGCACAGCATATTCAAGATGCGGCCTTACCATTGATTTATACAGAGGCAAAATGATATCTTTGTCCCGCAAATTGATGCCCCTTTTTATACACGTCAATACCTTACTGGCCTTAGCAACCGCAGACTGACACTGCACATTGTTGCCTAGTTTGTTGTCTATAACAATTCCCAAATCCTTCTCATTTGTCGTGACCCCTAATTCACTACCGTTTAGGGTGTAGGTTGCTTGTGCATTCGCTACCCCAAAGTGCATAACTTTACATTTATCTACATTGAATTTCATCTGCCATTTGTGTGCCCAGTCCCGCAGTCTATCTAGATCCCTCTGCAGCACTGTAATATCCTGCTCGCCCTGTTTAGTGTCATCTGCAAACACAGAAACATGACTCTCAATGCCTACTGCCAGGTCATTTATAAATATGTTGAATAAAATTGGTCCCAGAACAGAACCCTGAGGGACACCACTTACCACAAATTTACCATTTATAACAACTCTCTGTTCTCTATCTCTAAGCCAATGTTCTACCCAAGAACAAGAATTTGCATCTAGACCAATTTCCTTCAGTTTGAATACTAACCTATTGTGTGGAACCGTGTCAAACGCCTTGGCAAAATCCAAGTAGATTACATCCACTGCAACACCCTGATCGACACTTTTACTTACTTCTTCATAGAATGCAATTAAATTAGTTTGACAGGACCTATGTTTCATAAAACCATGCTGATTTTTGCTAATAATACTATTCTTCCCAAGGAATTCTTGAATATTATCCCTTAATAGCCCTTCAAATACTTTCCCAGCAATGGAAGTTAAGCTCGCAGGTCTATAATTTCCGGGCACAGAATTGGAACCCTTTTTGAAAATAGGAACCACATCTGCCTTCCTCCAATCCTCTGGTACAATTCCTGAAAGAAAAGAATCCCGAAAGATTAGAAACAGAGGTTCACTTATTTCCTGACATGGCTCCTTAAGTACTCGTGGGTGAATACCATCAGGCCCCGGAGTCTTGTTAACATTAATTTTCTTGAGTTGCTGCAGCACCTTGTCCTGGGCCACCCACTCACAGTTTGACTTCAAATTTTTCTCAGTGGTCCTATGTGTATCCATTGCCATAGGTTCCTCCTTAACATATACTGAGGAAAAATAGTTATTTAAAGTTTCTGCTTTTTCCTGATCCTCCTTAACCAACACTCCCCTCTCTGTTTTTAATGAACCTACGTTTTCATTCTTTGTTTTTTTAGAATTTATGTACTTAAATAATTTTTTGGGCTTAGTTTTGCTCTCTTTGGCAATCACCCTCTCATTTTCTAATTTAGCCCATCTAATCACCTTTTTGCATTCTTTATTGGCTTCCTTATATCTTATATAGGATGCCTCTGATTCGTCTGATTTAAATGCTGTAAAAGCCATTTTCTTATTTTTAATTTCCTGCTTAACGACCCCACTAAGCCACATCGGTTTCAATTTGTTTCTTTTATATTTGTTTCCTAGTGGTACATACTGAGAAGTGTACCCTGCTAATATTTGTTTGAAAATACTCCATTTTCCTCAGTATTTTTATCCCTGAAGAGTTTTTGCCAGTCAATAAGTTGTAAAGCTGCCCTTATCTTATTGAAATTGGCCTTCTTAAAATTATACGTTTTAGTATTCCCCATGGGCAATTTCTTATTTGAGTTTATTTCAAAAGAGACCATATTGTGATCACTATTACCCAAGTGCTCCCCCACTTGAATGTTAGACACAAGATCAACATTGTTTGTTATTACCAAATCCAAACAAGTATCCTTTCTAGTTGGTGCTTGTACCAGTTGTGACATGAAGGTGTCATTTAACAGGTTCAAAAACCTGAATCCCCTTGCAGTCCCTCTATCCCAATTTATGTCCGGGTAATTAACATCTCCAATAATTAACGTGTTACCCAGATGTGCAGCTTTCTCAATTTGCTCTAACAGCTGCTCTTCCTCATCATTATTAACATTAGGTGGTTTATAACATATCCCAACCAGTAGTTCTTTTTCTTTTTTTGCCCCAAGTTGATATCTACCCATAAAGCTTCCACAAATCCCTTGTCGCCTTCAAGATGCTTAATATTTGACTTTAGCTCGTTGCTAACATACAAGCATACTCCTCCTACCTTCCTGCTTTTTCTGTCCTTCCTATATAACGTATAACCTTTTAAGTTAACTGCCCAGTCATGGGTCTCATCCTACCATGTTTCTGTTATGCCTATTATATCATATTGCTTAGTGTATGGTATTGCCTCTAGTTCTCCCATTTTGTTAGTTAGGCTCCTTGCATTAGCAAACATACATTTAATATTACCCTGAGGCTCCCTCCCTACCACTAGTTTAAAAACTCCTCCAGCCTTCTAGCCATGCTCTCCCCTAGCACAACAGACCCTCTTCCGTTTAGGTGCAATCCATCACCGCTATAAAGATTGTACCCAAGCGCAAAAAAGCCAAAACCCTCCTTCCTACACCATGACTTTAGCCACGCATTTACCTCCCTGATCTCCCGCTGCCTTTCTACTGTTGTGCGTGGCACAGGTAATATTTCTGAAAATACTACCTTGGAGGTCCTTTTCTTGAGTTTATCTCCTAATTCCCTGAAATCATTTTTTAGGACCTTCCATTTTCCACTGACTTTGTAATTGGTACCAATATGGACCATGACAGCCGGGTCTTCCCCAGCCCCTCCCAATAATCCATCCACTCTGTCAGCAACATGCCGGACCCGAGCACCCGGGAGACAGCAAACTGTCCGGTTGAGCTTATCAGAGCGGCAGATTACCCTATCTACTCTCTTAATAATAGAGTCCCCTACCACCACAACCTGTCTAGCCTTTCCTACGCTCTCAACCCCACTCATACTAGAGGGGCTGTTCCCTCAGCTTCCTCCAGTATAGCTACTCCTGAGCTGATGCACCCAACATCTTCACTCAAGCGGGCAAATCTGTTAGGCTGCACAAGGTCAGGACTAGCTAAACCTTTCCTCTTTCCTCTCCCTCTACCACCACGTGTAACTGTGACCCAGCTACATGCCTGTTCCCCAGCTGACTTATCTCCTCCCTCTTCACTACCTGCACCCACTAAACTCTGTTCAGTGAGCAGCAGACTCCTTTCAAGATTGTCTCTCAAAGTTGCAATTTGCTTCTCCAGATCTCTAATATGAGCTTCCAGAGAAGCCACTTGCTCACACCTGCCACAGAGGTATGGACCCTGGACGGATTCATCCAGGAATGCATACATGAAACAAGATGTACATTGAGTCAGATCATCAATCTTGCTAATTCCCATAACCATACTCATAATCATAATCAAGTATAAGAAAAATAAAATAAATGAGAACCTACAAAATAACAGTTTAACAAGAACACCCGTCAAAAATAAACAGTTAAAAGTACAGAACTATAGTTCCACAAAAACAGTCCAATAAATATAAAGCAGTATAAATACACTACCTTGTGGAACTCCTGTTTCTTTTTAACTCCTACTTAAAATAGCCTACTTGAAAAGAGACTATCTCAATGCAGAAGCAACTCAAGTGAGCAAGCTCTGTGAGTTACTTGGGGCTTTATATAGATAACCCCACACAGGTGAAGCTAGGTAACCACTCCCCTCAATTAACTGAGCTGTAACACACAGAAGAAGAAAAAAAACACCAAAAATAAAGCACCCAAAACAGATGACTGGGTAATTAAATGCAACCTAATAAAGCTTTTTCCACCAGTTGTACTCCTCCAAGGGAACTCCTGTTTCTTTTTAACTCCTACTTAAAATAGCCTACTTGAAAAGAGACTCTCTCAATGCAGAAGCAACTCAAGTGAGGTCTTAAAGAATGTAATATAATATGGTGTCACACACACATAAAAAACAATCCAAAAAAAGGATCTGCTACTGACGTCTTGGTGCCAGTTACCACAGCACACCTTGAGAGGTCTAGTGGAGTCCACGCCTTGGCGAGTCAGGGCTGTTTTGGCGGCAAAAGGGGGCCTACACAATATTAGGCAGGTGGTCATAATGTTATGGCTGATCATGGCTTTAATAACAGCTGCAGGAAGATATTGCATCATTTGGCCTTTTTTATTTATTTAAAGTGCATCTACATCACATTTATATAATTTCTTTTTTGACAATATTACACTATTGTTTGTTTTATTTTTATCCCACATGGGCCCCTATATTTATCGTATTCCTGACAAACAGCCTGAGGAGGAGAACTCTAAGAAGTCCTCAGCCAAAACAAAACAATAATGCGCAGATTGTGCCAAATCCCTCCATAATACCTCTAAGAAGCTATGTTCTGGCTGTCTCAAGGCTATTGCAAAGGCTGGTTCTCCTAGAAAGAAAGCAGATTTTATAGCATGGCTAGGATTTGAGATGCAGGCTACCTTCCAACAGCTGCATGCAGAACTGCCTGGTACATCTGAGCTCCCAGGTGTCTCTCTAAGCAGGCTTCATCCTTTCCTATTTACGAAGCTCTTGCTAACAAGAGGAATGGCAACATCCGGATCGTAGGTTGTGGCTCTCTCGTAGAACAAGGAAGAACTTACCGTCCCGAGGTGGATGTAGCTCTTGCAAAGGTGTCAAAGACCCCATATGACCCTATGGTGCAGAGCTTGGGGCCCTCCATGAAAAGACCACATTGGATGTCCCAATAAGGGCCAGTGACAGAGACATTTTCATCCCTTTCATCAGACCACCGAGTTCCAGCAGAGACAAAGTGAACAGAGAAGATTTGACAGGGCAAATGACTGGTGCCCTACGAGAGCTACCAGACACCAACCTGCTTGGTGCAGTACATTCAGGAGAGGGAGAGGAGACAATTCCCCAAACTCTCTGTGTGACACCAAACAGACAGTGGAAGCCAACTAAGAGCATTCAAGTATTGCTGGAGAGCATTTATGTAAGTAAGTATGGGAAAACAGTACTGTATCCAGAAGGTATTCCCTCAAATTCAAAGAACGGCCTCCAGACAGATTTATGATTTCCCACTTACCTAAAGATCCAGACGGAGGAATATATTGTTGCAGATGATTGATCCTTTTCAGAGAAACGGTGTGTTGGTTTGAGTTCCAGAAGCCCAAGAGGTGCAAGGCCTCTATTCACCAGTATTTGTGATACCCAAAGCCTTGGGGGGACTCCTACTCAGTGTGGACCTGAATTTCCACTTGCAGAGGCAGCATTTTCATATGGAGACCAAGACTACCCTACAGTTAATTACATGGCAACCATCGACTTAAAAGGACGTATACCTGCATGTACCTACTAAGTTTCTATGCGTAGCCATTCACTCAGATTAGAGGCACCTTTATCTCCAATTTCAGGCTCTAACTGTGAGTTTTCACAAAGAGACTATCAGACGTAGCTGGGCATCTAAGGACTCAAGGCATTATGGTCATCATCATTAGACAACTGGCTAATTCATCCCACCTCTCAATCACTGCTACTCAATCATCTGCACATCACCCACTCAGTACTTCAGCTGGGATGTCTAGTGAATTGCGAGAAATCACAGCTCAACCTTTCTATACACATCAATTCCCTCCGCTTCATTAAAAGGAAAAGCAAGCAAAGCTGACCGACTTGATTCATCGAGTTTAGGCTTCAAAACCAAAATTCAACACTAATTTTAGCACTTGCTCATAATAATACACTTTTTGTTTATTTTATTCTTTTTGGACTTTTTTTACATTTTGCTGGAACTGGATGGTTCCTCTGATGTATAATTATTATTAAATATTACCACTTTGGTTTTTTTTTGTTTAGCTTTTTTTTATTATTATTATTTACATATTTTACTAATCACATCGTGATTATTGATTTGCATGGTTGCATGCAGTACCTCTATTCGACCTGCAAGTGGAGCCAGAGAACTTTTCCAACTTCGTTATATTTTTTTTAAAAGGACGCGCCATCTTGCGAGTGGCAAAGTCCTGGGGTGAGTGTTTGGTGTTGCTGAATACCGTGAAAACGGGCGTCCGCCACCGTACAGTGTATGGTGGATATTGATGCCCCGAGGAGGGGCCAGACATGTCCCCTGAGGCCGATCTCGGTGTTGCAGCAACACTGTTTAAGCAAAGAAAGTGATCATAGATCACTTTCTAAGATTGTTTAACCCCTTCGTGACAATGGCTGATTTTATTTTTTATACCCTTCATGACAATGACTGTTTTAACATTTCTGCGCTGCTTGTATTTAGCTGTAATTTTATTCTTTCCCCTTTATGTTGTTTTTTTCTCAGGACAATAAGGGCTTTCTATAGATGACATTGTTTTGATTGTAACATATTATTTACTATAAAAAAGTATAAAATATGGTGGCAATTATAGAATAAAAGGACTTTTTCTAACTTTTATTTGAAAAAATATTTTACTCATCAATAAAAGCTAATGAAAAAACCTGCTAAATAGATTCTACTATTTGTCCTGAGTTTAGAAATACCCACTTTGTTTGTTTTTTGCTTTTTTCTGCACGTTATCGGGCTATATGTACAAGTAGCATTTTGCTATTTCAAAACCATTTTTTCCAAATCTGGTAATTCTTCCCCCCATGTGCTATTTCAGGTATATTTGAAGCCTGCCAATGCAATTTACCCCATCAAACCATGTACTTTTGAAAACTACACACCCCAAGGTATTTCAAATGCTAGTATTTTAACTCTTTCCATGCACTAATTCTATAACCAGTCTTTGTAAAACTTTGTGGTAGTCATTTTTGTCCCCACACACATTTTACTTCAGGTATGAATTAACAGGTCCTGGTATATGTCACAAAACACCCTAATATGTGTTCAGCAACATCTCCCGAGTACAGTGATACCCGCATGGCTGTTTGGGGGCAAAAGGGCCACACTTGGGGCATGCACATTTTTCAGTGTTGAACCTTGACATTTGGTGATCCACTGCCCATCCCCTATTTGGTACATCTTTGAGCCTGGCCATTTCAGTGTGCCCTATAAAACCATATATATTTTAAAACTAGACAACCCAGGATATTTTAAATGGTGGTATTTTAACACTTTGCATGCACACATTTTTACCACCAGCAGTTTTCAAAGTTAGTAGTACTAGTATTGTTTTGTGTGTATTTTTCCCCACACACGTACTTTAGGTATGAATTTACAGCTCTTGGCATATGCCACTATCATACAACACCCCAATATGTGTTCAACATCTCCTGAGTACAGTGATACCCCAATGCATAGGTTTGTTGGATTTTTGGGGGCTAAAAGGCCACATTTGGAATGTGAGCATTTTTTAAATTGGAATTAGACATGTGGTCATCCTTCCCCGTGTGTTAATTAGGACATTGTTGAACTTGGCCAATGCAATTTACCCCGTCAAATCATACATTTTTTAAAAGTAGACACCACATGGACATTTAACATGCCAGTATTTTAACTCTTTCCATGCGAGAATTGTTTTAAGCTAAAGCGTAATGGTGGGAATGCCTTTAGCAGTTATTTTATGACTTCTTGGAGCCAATGTTATAATACCAAATAATTAGACTTGATTTCATTTTATATTTTATTATATTTCTTTTTTCTTTACAATTGTAAACAGCTTTTAAAAATCTCCATTAAAACAGATTCTGACCAAGAAAAAGAAAATTAAAAAGGTAATGGAAAACAAAATACATACATACATACCAAGTTGTATTTATTTTCATAATCTCAAGCATATCTGGAATATTGAGTTAAATTCAAAAAATACATTTTTAGAACACTATCAAGTTCCGGGGTCTGTGCTCAAAGAACTACAACGGCCAAGCAACGGTGTTTGACACAAAGGAAAAAAGTCTTAGAATACAAAAAGTAGGAAGAAATATAAAGTTACAAAATAAATCAACCATCCACCTATATTACACACCAATATTGTGCAAAACCCGTTTATTCATATCAGTGGATGAACTTTGACGGAGCCTGCCATACACAACAATGTACCAAAAATATACTTTTCATAGGTTTACTATTTTATGTAAAATCATTGTAGTTTGTACAGCTCAGCGTTGGTTAACCACTTACCGTACAGTGCAAGTTAACTACAAATTAGGACAGCCCAATGATATTTTTTTTAGATGCATTTAAAACCATATTTTGGGTAATTCAGGGAACAACAGTTTGGCTTTCAAGAATGCATATGAGCTTTATTCACTTTAAACCCAAAGTGTAGGTGCCTGAAGCTCGGGGACTGCACTTGAGTTACATCTAACTGAAGTTGCTTCAAACATGGTAAACATTTCCTGGTTTGGTGTCCTTTGACATAATTGGGAAACATTCCCAGCTGAACGTGACCTGAATGTGAAACGTTGAGTTACACTAATCTGGCTACCTCATGGCACCTTAACCACTTTTTTTTCAAAAAAAAAAAACATTTTTAGGTGGCCCAAGCTATTGCACGATTCAAATCTTTAATTTTACTGGATAAATACTGAATATAATGTTCATAGTAGGTGTATTTAGAAAAAAACACTTATCCACTATTGATAGGACAGTAAGACACCATTATCCTTTTTTTGGTTAATAATATACCTCTTATTAGTGTGAGGCATACAGAACATCATAATGATCAATCAATGTGTCTCTAATGCCAGTATATTGAAGACATGGTTTCAGGAAACACATAGATTTAATTAAGTATGCTGTTGAATTGTATTACACCAGTTGGAAAGGTAACATATTAAGGGTCTTGTAAAACACACATTTTCTGTGGCATTTTCCTAGGCTATGCTGAATAAACCAACTTCTGGAACTGATACACCTAGCTACCAATGTCATCTGCACATAACATACATTTGTGATAGCAGATTACTTTTGAGTTTGCCTCTGCAAATGATTACTGTTAAATAATTACCGTTATAGGGTTTTTTGCTTTTTTAAAATATGATTATTTGATGCAGCACCAACATATTTCACAGTGCTATGCAATGCATGATTATGTACTGAAACAGAGAGGATGCGGATGGTTCTGCTCCTTTAAGCTTACAATCTAGATATTTTCAAACGTGTATTGTTTGTGATCTAACATCCAAATCAATGAAAATTTAGAGCTGATTAAAGCATTTTCTATACCTGCCTTATTTAGGCAACACATTGGCAAAATAGAAACTAGACAGATTGTAAAAGCTAGTTTACATTAAACATACATTAATTTTCATTTGAAAATAAGTTAACACAGACTTCTGGAAGACCACAGTTCTGGTTATGAATGGATCTATTCTTCGAGAATACGATCAGTTGCATGATGTCAATTGTGGGAATCTGAACTGATTTATAAAATTACAACTACCTGGTCAAGTATATCATTTTATTTAACGGTAATCATTAAACCTGTAGGGCATCATCCTTTTATTTATCAAAAATCCAATAAAACAATATATATATATATATATATAATATACAATAACTATTTTTTTTTCATTTGGCAGTCCTCAATGATTCAATATAATATTGTCATTTCTGGTTACACTTTTGATCCATACAAAAATAGAATATTTTTACAATGATATAGCTTTCAATATGGATTTTTGCTTTATTTTTTACCCTTAAAATATAGAGTACAAATATCTTAAAAATATATTGTCTTACCTACCAAAGCAGCTGTTATATGCTGTTGTATTATAACATTGATTGGGGTTTTAAATGATGATTGTCATAGTGACCAAATAAATAAATAAATTAAAGCCACCTCTGATGTCGCCACCGCACCTTCGAAGACATGTGCAGCTTTTGAAACACTGGTACATGGTGCTTTTCATCATTATTGCAGCACATGCTTGTCTGTCTGTGTCGTTTTCCATAGTAATAAAAATAAGATTAAGGAGAGAAAAAAATATCAATTTTGCATGTCGCAATTTGCAAAGGCTTTCAGCACACGTATGTAATGCAGATAAGACACTGTGCCGAGACTTATTTGTTACGGTGCCTGTTTATCAGCTAATACTAGTCATGTCATTTTAATTTCTTTGTAAAGCTTTCTTTGCTTCTTAAGATAAGGGAAATTGCAAAATTATATGACGACTCCATAGCCACAAGAGATGCGATGTCTAAATGTGCCCTCAAGTCAAGCCAATAAGCAAAATACCCTGTGTCTGCGTAGTAAAAAAGTGCAACTACATTCAATAAAATGGGCTTTAAACATAGAATAAAATGTTAAAAATTCAAATGTCCAACTTTTTGTTAATTTAAACTTGCACTGCTTAGAATTAATTATGATTGTGGCAGAAATCCAATTAGGCCTTCCTAAAGTTTGAAGTGCACAAATGAGCAGCATCGGGGAGTTTAGTTCAAAACTAAACTGAACAGAAGAAAAAATCAACACCAAATAACAGCAGTATGAAATGAAAACCTAGTTTGGCCATATATATATATATAAGTGTCGAGCCATTTTAAAATTACAACACAATGTATTTATGTTCCTCCGGTTTTTTGATTTGTTCCCTTGAGGAAAATATAGAGCTCTTATTCTTAATATATGAAAAAATATTAATTGCTTAAATGATGTAGGGGTGCATTATTTTTTAAAAAAAGCAGGTTAAACTATCCTGAGAAAATAGAACTGCCTAAAATTGTTTCAGCAATAACCAAAAGTAAAATAAAAAAAAAACAAGATCACCAGGCATGCTCTCAACACATGTAAAAAATATCAAAACAGAAACCAGATTACGGATTCAAGTTGTTATAGTTATCGTTCTGTAATATTTATGAGAAAACGCTAAATGCATTCACTTCCCTGCCCCCGCCATCATTTAGCCTTAAATGTAATGGCAGCCAATACACCCCCAGCCACTTACATAGGTAGGACAACTCGTAGGGTTGTTACCAAACTTGAAACACCTCCATCCTTCTGTTCTCATGTCTACTGAGAGGCTGGTAGATACGTTGTAAAGCCTTGCAGAAGAAATGGTAGAGGCTTATTTAAATATGCATATGGCTATCCCAAATTTAAGACCAGAACAAGGACGGACTAAGCTTTTGAGTCCTTACGTAGAAAAACATGGCAAACTAGAAGGGACAAATGGTTCTTATCTGCAGTCAAATTCTTTGTTTCTATATACTTGGTAAGACTGAGCAATGTATATCAAATAACCCTCTGGCATTCACATTATAAAAATATGCTCACTGTTTAAAATATATTCCAAAAATGCTGTAAACCGCTTCTAGAATTTTGTAATTCTAATTTACGAGACACATTTATATAAAGGGAGCCAGCTCAGTGAATACTTAAATAATGGTGTATATTCTGCTATGTATTTTATTTTTTTTATTATTTTTATCACTAGCATCACATTTAAAAAGTATTGTGCTAGTTTTTGCATAATTTGTTTTCAGATAGCTGCATATTTTTAGGTGTTCTAGTTCTAGTTATTTTAGCCCAATCTAATGATCATGTCTCAGTCCCAATCCTCCAGACATACGAAAGCCTATGGTGGAAAAGGATTTCATTGAAGAAAGAACATTTCTTCAGAATTGCCATAAGCAGCTCACTGTCACATGACTGACAACAATGGCACAAGAGAGTTTTCCAGATGTTTCAACGTGCATGAGTTCAATTAAATATTTGATTTTGACTTTGGGCGGCATGGTCATTGATGCAAACACATGGAACCAGTTAATCTCACATTTAAAAGGAAGATGGTTCATGCAGGGCCAGGTTACGTTCTAGTTGGATACACTTGAGAATTTTCATACCTTTCTTTTCAAATTGTTGCATTTTTAAAAAAAACATTTACTGTATTTTTTATGACTTGTAACTAAACTTGGCTACAGGAGCATTAACATTGTATGGTTTACAACCTCCTTAGAATTCCTATGCCATGTTTAGTCCTTGGGGTAACTCTCTTGTTTCCCCTGTAGTGAAATGTGTTACGTCCGCTAGCTCGACTTCCTATCAGACCACTGGCTTTCTGTCAGATTCCTATGACTGTTGCACTTTATTGCAAAATAAAAAATATAAAATACACACTATATACAGTATAAGGTGCTTTGATCAGTTTAATCCTATGGCTTTGTCATTTTCATGCTTGACAATAATACTGATTAAAATCAATACATACATAATATACTTAAAATAACCAATAGAGAGGCTGTTTGTATACTATATGCTTAGCATGATGGGATCATTTATTAATATATTATACCTAAAAAAGGGTATAGGGTGATATGTTATCTAGCTATTGCAAAGTACATATTCAAAGTTGAATTTTATATAAAACAGAGATCCTCGTGGTGAGTTTGGCTATAGAAAGTACAGTGGGTTTCTCATTTCCATAAACAACTCTTCTGATACTTCACAAGTTTAGAAAACTGCTTTATTTTAGGTCCCTCGCTCTTGACCACTCACAACCTTCCAAAGCCTGTGTCAGTACCTGTAATAATAGCCATTCTGCAAGCTGCTGAGAAGATGGCAATTCCAACAGCAGGAGGTGTGCAGAAGTGAATGGCGACATCAACATGGACTACAAATCGGTCGTGTGCTAGGGAGTGTTACCGCTTGCCACGGAATTCAAAATACAGCTTCTGTCCAGTGTCGCTCCCTCCCTGGTGCCCCCATACCACTACCTGTGTCGCTCCCTCCCTGGTGGCCCCATCCCACCACCTGTGTCGCTCCCTCCCTGGTGGCTCCATATCACCACCTGTGTCGCTCCCTCCCTGGTGGCCCCATCCCACCACCTGTGTCGCTCCCTCCCTGGTGGTGCCATACTACCACCTGTGTCGCTCCGTCTCTGGTGGCTCCATACCACCACCTGTGTCGCTCCCTCCCTGGTGGCTCCATACCACTACCTGTGTAGCTTCCTCCCTGGTGGCTCCATACCGCTACCTGTGTCGCTCCCTCCCTGGTGGCTCCATACTGCCATCCCACCTGTAACCTCCTAATGACAACCGTGCTGAAACAAAGCACCAAGATCACAAACTGCTTAAAAAGAGCTAGGTTTTAAGTGCCTCGCTTTATTTAAACAAGCACCTGCTTGTAATATTGCCATTCATCCCACCAGTAATTAATGAAACATTATACAATTTTTAATAGTACATCCCATCCTTTTTACTGTATTAAGGTTCATGCATATAAAAATATAAAACATTTCAAAAACAAACGTTTACTGAATAAAACCAATACAATATTTTAATATTTTTTTTTATAAAGTGTTAACCCTATAGTGCATTTCTAAAAGTCATCTGTTGTACAAAGGATATGCCAAATGCTTTGAAAATATTTATCTACCAGAACATTATACCAAATACTCGATGGAACAGTAAAGTTTCGTTTTCTAACTTGTACCTTGAGCCACGGATACATAAAACTGTGAATGGCTCCCTTTTTACAAGAGCAAGAGCATAGATTGATTATTGGATCTGTGCAAATTGCTAATGTTTTAAAAAAATATATCCTAATAGATGTCGTTTCCAAGAGTATGTTTGGAGTATGCGATAAACTGCGGTCTATAACATCTTTGGGACTAAAAGGAAAGATCAAGTGCAAGAAAGATACATTTGGAGAATACACCACAATATGCTTCAGCAGTAACATCAAGAAGTATTAGGACATTACAAAATATACATATTTAGCTCCAAGGATAATAAAACCCTCATGACCTTTATTGCTAACAAATATATTTTTGGATGATAAATTTATCTATACATCTATACATCTATATTATATATCTTAAATATAAATTTCTTGTGCTAAATATAACCATAAAAATAAACCAAATACTTTATTTCTGATCAGCTTTTTTTTCAATTTTATAAGCAACGCAGGAAAAAGTGCTGAATTTGTCTTGGAGATTCAAAAAAGTTTGCAGCTTACTTAAAACAATATTTCAATGGAATATTGATTACATTTACCCCAATTTATGAATTTTATTAAAAAAAATGTTAACGTTTGGGGTTTATTCACTAAAACATTTCAACTTAATATCACAATGCAACACAAAAGCCCAACTTAGGTAAGCTTCTTCTACAACAAAGGTGAGGCATGCACTTAAAATGCTAAATGCTCTCTTCTCAACTTAGTTTAGTAAATAGAACCCACTGATCGTAGACATTGTCTAGCACAATTCAGATTTAATGCTTCTTTTTATAGTTGGGGGGCAGTTTTGGCACATTATGAAATGGCTTATGAATAAAAGCCAATCTGAAACAACACATGGAGGGTAACAGGGGAGGGCTGCCAACATTCAAGCCAAGGGGCAAGTTCAGCCAAGTTACCCATTAATAAAGCAGTGCAAGACATCTGCCAGATGTAACCTTCTAGAAGACAAATGGACAAACTTTTTTTGTAGTTGCCCAAAATGTCTAAATCGGGCCAGCCCAGAGGGCAATCCCAAACCCCCCTACCCCTATCCTGGGACTTAAGAATTATTGATATACCCACATCAATAAACTGCAGTGTCAGTACATTTCAATATAACCTCGCATTATTGATTTACATATTTTGTATATAAGTTTTATATAGGGTGATCTCACCACAGATGTATATTATAATCAATAACAAAATATCTGTGATTTATGCAGATAGGTATGCTTTTCAGTAAAGAAGATCTGTGCTTAGTGTGCAATATATTTAAAAATGAGAGCCATTGTTTAAAGCTCTCTCAAACTGATTGTCTTCTACACTAGATATTGTTTATATATCTAGATATTGTGCTCGGCGTTACATTGCTGCCAATTCCTCTTTGCGTCAAAGCTCTTGGAAATGGGTTGTGTTAAAATATAAGAATAAGTGCTAAATGTACAGCAGTAAGTCTGTACCAAAAGACCATTATTCTTCAGCAATAAAAGTGCTAGCATTTCAAAGTGGTATTAATGTCTGTATGATTATTTCCGGGCCACTCCAGCTATCATATGCATGTGATTGCTGAGAGGTTCCTCTAAGTTATCATTGTGCTCCCTTTGCAAACGCATAGGGGGATTCAGCAGCATCCCTGTATATGCATTTGCCTATTTTCTGCTATTTTCAGTGCAGGGGACGTGTTCAGCTGAACACGTCTGCCTACACGTAACATACAGACCACCAGTCATCTCCAGCTCTGGCTCGACTTGCATACTTACGAAGTACTTTAATATGCAAATTATTTTTGTTAAGGCTTTCTGGGGCATTTTACTGATCCTATTACGTTCCTAAATACAAATCACAAACCGAAAGAAATTCCCTGTATGGTTTTGCCGTTTCCCCATCAGTGATCAAGCGACATCTTGTGACCAATGCACGCACTGCAACAAAGGGAACATTTACGTCCAGTTCATTTCATTTGCTTCACTGAAACTACAATTCTGTGTTAGTGGGCATGATTGTATACATCTGCAGATTAGAAACATCTATAAAATACATCTATATAAAAAAAAAGACAAAAAAAATCAATAAAGTCTCCTTTGAAAGATTACAAAGAATGTCAAATTTTCTGTGTCCTTTATGAACTAGTGCAAATCACACATGTAACATGCTTATTATTGACTCCCAAGTTACGTAAAATGTCAAGTTCCCATAAATGAAGGGCATCATATAACCCAGAAAAAAAGTAACCCACAAATTTGATTCTGCCTTATTTCTCCTATCTTAGCTAAAGTTCGTAGCTCGGTGTACCGAGGTTATCTATTCCCAATTTAGACATGAGGCTGACAATCTTTCATAGGAGGCATGGAAACCAGTTTTACCGATTTAGCTTACTATTAATGTAATGTTAATTTTTCTTTTCAATTTTCCGTTCTTGCCTTTTCACCCAACCTATTGTTATTACCCTTACAGAAAATAAGACATAATTGGTGAAAAAAAAATAAAATAGAAATTAAAGTCAGATGCACAATTGGTGGTTGGCCTAGAAAAACTAACTTAATGAGTTAAGGTGAGAAAGCTACTTGACTGCACACGGGAGAACAGCTGCTGCAGCACCTCTTCATTGATGAGCTGTAGGAGCTGGAGATACTACTATGACCAAGCATGCTTCTACAAAGAGATATTGAATAGTTCATGTTCCAGAAAGCCTTTTAGACGGAGTCTGCTAATGAACTTGTATCTGGGACACAAGCATTTGCCCCCAAGTCAAAAACCTGCCATCCTCTCCTTTCTAATATTATCAGCTGTCAAGCTATTAGGTTTCATGTCCACAATGGGTCTCATGTACCAATTACAGTCGGGATAGAAAGAGCACCAGTTACTTTATGGCTGATAATATTAAGATTTTTTTTTTCCAGAATCAATCCATGTACATGCAAAACATCACCCATCTGTATGTACAAAAACCAAACGCTAGCATCCTTTTTATTGTGCCGTTTTCTAAAGCTTCCAGTCGGAGACTATGCTAAACCATATGCATAAATAGACAATAGCTTTACTTGTATTTCCGATCCAACTACAATAGATTGGATAACCAAAGTGCATAAGTGGCATCAAAGTTATATTCTGCTTTAGAATACATTAAAATCATTCTGAATTTTTCATTGCTTCAATTAAGGCATTCTGTAAAAGGGTTTCATGAGTGCAGTGTTCTATATGAGCTTCCCATCTTGTGGCTGCACCAGCACCATCTTCTTGTTAGTCTATGAAGATACAGCCACAAAATGGAACTGCTGTTATGGCCAAAACCAAATATTTTAACAGGCATTTCCACAGGTGGCTTTCCAATATTTAAGAAGAAAAAAATGTGATAGACCCTTTTACCTTATTTTTTTTTAAGTTGGATTTCACTGAGCATTAAATATAATACTTTGCCGAAGGGTAGATGATAAAACATTTAGGCTGCAGTGTCGATGCGTGTGAATGAATGGAAATATGCAATGCTCTAGATTGTTATTCACACCACCTTTTGAATGCATTTAACATAGTAGTAAATCTCAGCTGTGTGCTAAAGATACACAGCTCCCCAGATCTCACAGATACAAATTGGGAATTCATTGGACAAATTTGTGTGAGCTAAACCAAGAACAGTGGTTCAAAACCAAATCTTCAATATACACCATCTTTTAAATACCTGCTCCATATGGGATATCTGTATTTCCTCAAATGTTGGTGTGTATTAGGACTGGGTTAGGAACCAGTGATCTATGTATGGCTTCAAGGTTAGCAAACTTGCCCCTCAAACGTAACTACTGATTTGTCAACAATTGATGGGTTGTTTAATAATATAATGATTATTATCCCCAAACTATCCATGGACAATCATGGTGGTGTACATGTTTGGATTCACAAGGAAGTTAAACATAGTTTAGTATGTAAATACCCTAACCTTTTAATCACCAATTAACTCACAAATATACCCATTTAAGATCATTTTCTAAACCTGCCACCACAATTCACAATCTTGTAAGTGATATACTGACATGTTGTTAACCAAACTGCAATACCAAGTTGTATGGCTAGAACATTCTACTAGATATGACTTGGATGTTGTGTAACCACTATGTTTCTGAAACCAGGTGATTGGCCATTATATTGATCTGCTGCTTTACCAACACAATGTCATAGTTCCTCAAAAAATGGAACTAGACTTTCATGGAATGGTATCAAGCCATTCACCAAGTGGGAGCCATTGTTCCTCTACCATATTGTCAAGACATCAGTTACAATACCACGCGCATAACTGAAATCTTTTAAAGGCTTTGTCCAACTGCTAGATGATCTCATGACAATTTTCCATTTCTATTTCTAACAAAATTGTATTTCCATTGACCAGTTATTAGAAGCTTTTGTCATTTGTTTTGTATCCATTTCCCTACATACCACAGGATTTACAATAAAGAAACACAAGATAAATACAATGCAACTATGGAGTGTGTAAGGGATACCTGATACCAAGTAATTAGCTTTACATGCTAGCTGGTGTATTGGATAATGCCTGTGTACACATGGCAGGATCAACTGTATTTCTTGTTTTCATTCTTCATCTTGCTTTACTCCCAGGTGATACCCCACATTGTCTATTAGTCAATATAGCACCTTCATCCTTGGGTAAAAGGAGGTCTTGATGGAATGCTAAAATATGGAGCTAGAAAGCAGGGTAAGAAAAGTGTATATTTGCCTGCTTTCTACTGTCCCTCATGCCCGCTAACTCTTGTGCTATTTGTCAGTGAAGGGCCAGTCTCAGGGAAACAAGGGGCTTTGTGGGGGCAGATTTTTGTGAAACTGTGTTAGTTTGTGCAACCATGGGGGACAGCTACACGTTTACAAGGCTCCATGCTGTGACTCGTATTTGGAGAGAATGTTGCGATAGCGGGAGAGTTCTTGACGGATTTTTGCTACCTCTTGACGAAGCACTGCATTCTCTTTTTCAAGAAAGGCAGCCCGCACTGTGATCTGATTCTCTTTCAGGCGACGAGCATCCCGTGACCGTTTGGCCGCTTCATTGTTTTTGTACCTCCGGTTCCAATATTTCTCATCCTGGTGATTATTAAAAAGAAATGTACATTGTAACAAGTCTAGTAAGAACTGCAAGGCAAATCTCTCTGCAGATTAACAGCAGCATTCACAGGTGACAGTCTGTACACGGGTTGTTGTTGTAATCACACAATGTTTGGTTATTCTCATTTATATATTCTTTATATTGAGTTCAGTGAAGCAAACACTATCTTTTTCCCCTAAAAAAACATCTTAGATTTAATGCTTGTTTAACATATAACAGTAAAACAAATTTCTCTTATTCCCCACATCTTGATATTATGTATGAATCAGCAACACTTTTGTTGTCAATTTCTTGCCGTCATATGCCTTTTCCTGAAGATGTATGGAATTAAAGATCAAGAGTAGAGTATTGCAGACTAAATAGCGTGCTATCAGCTAACGGTTTCCGCCAAATCAAAATGCAGAGCCAAAAGAGATCAACACCATGTCCTCACTTTACCTTCTGTTCATCTGGCACCTGTATTTTTCTGGCTTTTTTCATAATGGGCTGTGGTTTCAACTCCTCCTCAGAAAATCGATGTTTCCTAGGGTCAAAAGTCTCATGTCCTGGCACACTGGACAAGGCAAGGTCAGCAGGATCTGGGTCAAAGTTCATCATCACTTCCACAGAGTCTGGGTCCACAGGACTTGGACTGTCCCTAGACGCAGGAGTCATCTGATCTTAAGTGCAAAAAAAAAAAACAGCTTGGATTACTCAGAGGACACCAGTAAAGATTTAGCTCCACACTAAAATACATGTCATGCTTCCATATTAACAAAATTCCTATTGCAAAAAATGAGCCTTTCAACAAATATGGCCATGTATTTTCTAAAAATAAATGAGAATGGAAAGTCTTTGAAAACGCTATTTGTCAGGAGAAACACGTGTATGGTTACAACAGCATCAATTAAACTTAATAATGTATCCATCTAGTAGTTATAGGAATACAATCTGCACAATATGCTTTGCCTACACTTTGTTCTTACATTTGTGTGTGTGTTTAATGTTGGTGAGCTAAGGCAGCGTTATATTCGGAAGTGTTGCCTCTTATCGTTTCATGGGCCAGCAGTTTAATTTAGCGTATGGAAACCCATGTTAACCATCAAAGTTATGCATTTGTAAAGTCTATCTTATAAGCCAGGAAAAAACATATGAGAACCAGCTTTCATTCTTAATATGATAGTATTCATCAAATTATTTATCACATTCGCAAACTGCTATCAAAGCGATCTGTCGCATTTTGATGAAGGTTACATTTGCCGATATGCTACTTCTCCCACTTTGCTATAGATCCCAGTTTCCATAAAATAAAAATATTCCTTACTTTTAGACTAAATATTCTTACCATATCTGTGTGCTGTATTCACTTTGTTGATGAATATAAAAAAGTTTATAAATAATAAAAAATAAACTAAATATTCCATATTGATATAAGAAAGTGCAGGCTACATGCACTTCTAATAAATGAATTTAATGTATGCTAAAATCTGTGACAGTGGCTGGTCCCTTTTAAACCGAAGAATATCCTTGGGTATTTCATTACAATAACCTTCTATTGTCATGCATGTTACGCCTAAATGTGAAAAGCTCTAAGCTGTAGTGAGGAGGGCAACTGTTGGCATTATATAAATAATCACCATCATCATCACCACCAATAAGTGGTACATTTAACAAAATCTATGTGTAGCTGACATACATATAATTAATGCAATGATGTTTAGGTTTAAAATGTTTTGAGTTGGTTGTGCTCTTAAGACAGATTATTTCAATGGCGCATAAATAAATACAGAAAATGGAAGGCACTTATTTTTATTTCTCCTGCGGAGCGGAAACTCCCACACTAAGTATGCTGAAATGCTTTGCGAGATGATGTCCTCGATGTAAATGTATAGAGCTTTCACATTAAAATGGAGAGCGTTACACGGTAACCCTGCTAACATTGCGTCATTAGCTCGGATTGGACAGAGGTTAGAGAAAAGAGAATAACACCAGAATTAAAACACCCCATGCAAAATTTGCCCTCAAGCGGAAACTTAAAAAAACAGTTTGTGGCTTTAACCCCTTCCGGACCAGGACGTACCTGGTACTTCCTGGTCATATGTCACCACCGGGACGTACCAGGTACGTCATCCCCCCCAAAACGCCCCCACATCGCCACAATCGTTCGCCAGAACGGAGTGATTCTGTAGGCTGAAAACGCAATTGCAGAAAAACCTGCAATTCAGGAAAGGGGGTTGAGTGTTGACACAGCATCCCCCTGCAGTCCTGATCGCCCCATGGGAGCGACAATGATTTTAGGGGTTAATGTACGGGGCACTGCTGCTGATGGGGACTAAATATCAGTCAATGCTGTGTTCCAATGGAGCATCAGCATTGAATGAGTTAAAAAAAATGATCAAAAAATAAACAAACAACACCGACCTGAAAGTCCAGGACGCCTGATGATGATCAGATCACTCCTGGCCAATAGGCGTGATCTGATCATTATGGCAGCCCCTGGATGACCCTTAGAAAGAGAGAGGGGTCATCTAGGGTAATTGTGGAAAAACAATATTTAAAAAAAAACAAAAACATAATTATTACCTGATCACTTGTGGGTGACATTTTAAGTGACTGATTATTGATCGTTCTCCCTGCTCAATGTCAGTGGCCTAAACTTGTCACTAACAAGCCTGAAAACTGACAAAATTACCCTAGTTGAACACCTTGACTTGTCTGCTGTTCATAAACATATACTTTTATGGGGTAATTTACAGTGGGGGGGCTTCCAAAATGTCCCAAATGGGATATGGGCCCAGCAAACCAATTTCTGAAAATTCCAAATTTGAAAATTTAAAATTCACATGTTCCAGTTTTGCCCTCATAGCTTCCTCAAAAAATGCATGAACCATGCATGTGAGGCCTTGTTGGAACCGCGGGGATGTTGGTGAACACAATTTGGTGTTTTTTTCTGCAGTTGCACATATTCTATACACCATATAATATGAAATATAAAGCAACATTGCAACATATGCAAAAAAACAAAAAAATATAAAAATACCTCAAAATTTGGCAGCAATTGGCGATGAAATCCCTGTTTAAAAAGTGTCAAAATTACCCTAGTTGTACACCTTGGCTTATCTACTGTTTATAAACATAATTTTGGGGGGATAATCAGTATCTGTGACAACTATTACAGTTATTAGCCTACCATGCCAAATTTGAAAAAAATTTACATTTTAAAAACGTAATGCATGCCTTGCAATATTTGCCCTATGTTAGTCAAAATAGATGAAAATCCTGGCCATATTGGGTGGTTTCCAAATCAGGACAAGTTAATGAATATATTTTGGATAATTTTTTCCCATTGGTTCAATGTGTGTAAATTTGTATGCATACAAAACTGTAAAAAAATGTTTTTTTTTGCCCCCACTTTTTCCAGTTTATTTAAAAAAAAACAACGTACTACCCAGCTTAATATGGTTTCAAATGAAAGCCCTACTTGTACTGGAAAAAAAACAATATATGATTTGTGTGGGTGAAGACGGTTGAAGAAAGACATAACAAAAACACAAAAACGTCTCCGGTCCTTTAGCGACACCTTAGTATCAAAATCCCGGTCCTGAAGGGTTTAAGGGCCACTACGGCTACTATGCACTAACATGGGCTCCCTGTTCCATATGCAGGGATTGTCCTGATTCTCTCAGATATAAAAGGATCACTCTCTGCAATTTCCATTGATTTCTGTTCCCCGTTAAAGTAGAGCGGTATTCGGAGAGGTTCCTTCTATTGCCATGTAATCTGCAGACAGGTGATGGCCATGGCCCTGCACGAGTCTGAGTACAGTAATCAGGTCTCGTGCTCTCGCACATCGAGGCGGCTGCTGCATCGGCCCTCCCCGCCTCCCTCGCTGGCTTGGCACATGTCAGCTCCTGCAGCTGCTCCCCGTGAGTGGATTTCCCTGGCTGGCCATGTTCTTCTAGAAGGAGGGAGGGGTATATTTGCAATGAGCATGCACATGGAGTTGGAGTGTGAGGTGGCCCCAGGGAAGGGAATGCAAAGGAGGGTGTTAGAGTAAGGAAAAGGGAGGGGGGGCAGTGGAGAGAGGACTTTTACAAAGGGAGCCGGCTGAGCGAGACTAATTGATGTGAAATCCTAAATTCCTAGGGGGGAAATGGGAGGGGGTGGGATAGCTGGATGTAGAATCAGATTTGCTGCCAGCCTTCTGCAGAGCGCTGTTGCTAGCTTATCTGGGTAGAACTGTGCCCACATAGGAATGCAATTTGCATTCACCATCATAAGGAAGAATCAAGGATTAGATATGTAGGATGCACAACATAAGAGGTAAAAGACTTCATGCCGTCACATTCTGTGCAAAGGAATTCGAAATACTGTTTATTATTTACAATGTATCTTTCATGCATACTGCTAATTGTGTATTTATTCACACAGTTTCCCTTTGACAAGCTATATCCAATGGGATTCACAAATTAAAAAAATACCCGAACCCCACGGGTTTATAAGTATACGCATGAACAAATACATGGCCAAAACAGATCCATCCACTAAAGTTGTCTTTCCTCTTTGGATTAGCCCCAGAGACTCAGCCGCCGCTAGCGCTTCACAACTACGGTAGGTAGTCATGAAGAAATCTGTGTTTGTAGCCAGCGGTCAACTCACGTAGTTTCAAAGAAACTAGGAAAATCAAACCGTTACACTAGCTTTATGAACTGGCACCAATATTCTGGGACTGGGGCTGTTCTTAGGTTCTCAATGAGGTAGCAAGAGGTTTAGCGCAATCATAAGCAACTACTGCCATCCTAAAATACAGAAAGACAAACCAATCCAAAGTGATTTCACTGAAGGCATGAAACCACGGGTGTTATGGGTTCACAACAAGCTAATAAATATATTTTAAATGAGTTTGCACACAGGCATTCCCTAATAAGTTTGGAACCCCTGGCACACTGGTGATAGTTCAAGCATATGAGGCATCTAATACAAAGATTGGGGAGATGCCAGGGGATTATGTAGCTTTTCTCGGAAAGATAAATAACACCCTGGATTTAATAGAAATGTAAACCTTAGTTTGATTTCATTTCTTACTTAAAATGCAGTTGTAGTGTTGGAATGCATCAGATTTTTTTGCCTGGTAGCTGGTGGTATAGTTTGCCAACATCCACTCGGCCCGTGAGTAAGCAGTGCACCAGAGAGCCTGACTGCCCAGAAGTATGCTCTGTCCTATCGATTATGCAGCAGAGGGGCTACCATCACTCAGCTTTAGTCCTGGACCCTCACCAACTACCTCTGCAGGACCATCTTGTCTGCGGAGCACTACCGTATGAGATCAGTTACTGACCTGTGGTTACTCTTAGCAAAACAGATCCTAATTTACCAATTTTACCTCCGACTACAATAATAAAAACTAATTACTTGCTCGTTCTGCAGTGATTCCATGACAACCTACTCCTAATAAATGTTTAACTTACAGGCTCTAGACCTTTATTTCAAATTATTTCAGAATGACTTCAGTCAGGTACAGAGACACTACGGATGGGTATACAGGAAGAAATACCACCCCATTCTTGTTTTGTTATGAAATCCGTTCATGAATATGCATGAAAACAGGGCTCCGCACAATAACTTGTAACACATTATGGCTCGGTGCAGTTCCTGACTAATGATTTGATCATATAGAGTATTTCAGAAAGAAATCATTTTCAAGGATACACAAGAGACATCTTACTATTTACTGGAGACAGGAAAGTGGAGGGATTCAGACACAATTTGGCTGAACTTTCCAAAGAGTCCCTCCAGGGGCTTCATGCAAACCTCTGCAAAATTGACTTGAATCTATGATTTAGCTATGGAAGCTAATCTTACGCGAAGCAAGTCTATAATAAACACAAAAGGTAGAACAAAGGACTGTAGGATTTAAATCACGAAGCTTTGCAGGCAGGCCACAGACAGAAGAATTATAATACATTACATAAGGTTATTTCACCAAATGCAATTTAAGAAGCCTAACAAAAAGTAAATAAATCTATGTAACTTCCAATTCTTTTTTGGAATATATAATTTAGTGGTGCAGTATCATAGTGGCTTCTTTTTTATGCTACGCTCCATGTGTTGGTATTCCAATGGTTACATTGTCACTGGTATACTTTTTTATACCTCTATCTGCACACATACAGACTGATTATTTCAAATTCCTATAGCAACGTTCCTAATGCCTAAAGATTTTTTATTGCTTAGTGTAAACACCGATGAGCCATAACATTATGACCACTGACCAGTGAAGTGAATAATACTGATAATCTTGTTATCATGGCACCGGTCAGTGGGTGGGATATATTAGCCAGCAAGTGAACATTTTGTCGTCAAAGTTTATGTGTTAGAGGCAGGAAAAGTAGACAAGCGTAAGGATCTGAGCAACTTCGACATGGGCCAAATTATGATGGCTGGATGACTGGCTCAGAGCATCTCCAAAACTGCAGCTCTTGTGGGGTGTTCCCAGTCTGCAGTGGTCAGTACCTATCAAAAGTGGTCCAAGGAAGGAACCGGTGAAAGGGTCATGGGCAGCCAAGGAAAGGTCTCAGTCATGTAGAGACTGACTCCCATCATAGCTTGTCCTCAAACACCAGTCTTGTGTGACATTGATGGATATCATCAAGACATTAGGAGGTAGTGGGAACTTAATCACACACACACACTCAAATGAGTGAGTCAAGATTCTTGTGGGACAGCTCTCAGGCAGAGCAAAGGAACCTTACACAGCCTTTCCTAGAAAGGAAAGACTGGATCGGCCGAATGGTTCTTCTCTGCTGTCACTTTCTATGTCTATGAGGAGGTTAAGCAAGTCATGCTGGCAGAGCATGCTGTTATCACTAAACTCTGGAGGTTATAAGAGCTTTGGCAGAGGGGTGGGATGGGCCAGCTGACTGAATCAAGCTTGCTGAGGATGGTGGGAATGACACAGTAGAAGGAATCCAGCTGGTGCTGCTGGAACAGATCTATAACAAATGTCCAGCTGAGGTGCACAAGGATACAAGAAGGTCAATAACCTTTCAGGTACCCCTGCAGATATACTGCTTGGCAACGAATTGAAGCCAATGGAATCCTGCTTTGTGACTGGTGTGAGCTATTGTCAAACTCCAAAGACCAACACTAACCCTTGTCCTTCACTGGCAACTGAGAACTGATCTGAGCATAGGCTCTGAGCAAAGTAGAACACACTGTGACAGACAATGACAGATCCTGTCTGGGAACTGATAACCAAAGTGCTATCTTCCCATATATCAAGGCTATCTTAACCTGTAAGTTTTCCCCACAAAGGCTGACCACCTACATTGACCCTGCAAGATTTACATTGGAAGGCTTATTCCAGGGTCTGGAACCTGTGAGACCTTTATACTTCGGTTTCCCTGGGCTGTGTTTTGTGAAAATATAGTAATTGGATATTAGTACACAATTATTGCACCAAAACTATGAAGAATTGTGCAAAAATATGTATAAACTTATATGAAGAGAAATAAGTCACCAATTCAGCTTACAAAAACAATGAAATAAACTATTCACCACCTGCTATGTGCATTTCTACGCTTTGGATTATTACATTGCAATTAAATGATTAAGTGGCATGTTTAGCATAGTTATGTTGGGCATCAACAAGTAAAATCATAGAAATACAATTTAATGAACACATGCAATACATCCCAGCAATGTTCCTGCATCTACACGTTTTCTCTATATCATCTTATTCTCTGAATCTGGCTAGCTTCGTAGGTAACTACGCCAAAGTACAACCCAGACACAAATAGAGAATACGGTAATTTAAACTTCAGATAATCAATTTTAACCTGTTTTGCACCGTATTATTTAGTATATGCATAAGTGTGCTGTTTGCTCCAGTGCATTCATGCTGGCTATAGGATTGTAACAACCTACTCTACAAAGAAAGCTTGAGGACTTTTTTTTTTTAGGGCAGTCCAAAATATACGGTGAAAAGACCTTCTCTTTATAGGGGAAAATGTATATAATAGGACGGCTTTAAAACCCGGTATTTATGAGCATGTTACCGTTTGTTAGCATAGTTACATTATGCTGACACTTTTAGGTATCATTTCCAGTAAATGGTGTAGGACAGGGGGGTCCAAACTGCGGCCCTCCAGCTGCTGCAGGACTACATCTCCCATAATGCTAAGGGACTGGCTGAGGAGTATGGGAGATGTAGTCCTGCAGCAGCTGGAGGGACGCAGTTTGGACACCCCTGGTGTAGGAGTATGGAAAAACTTCTATATCCCGACATTTATACCTGCAGCGACCACTTAAATCATGGTTGGTTAGTTTTTTTATTTGCCCCATTGCCTTACAATATTACTATTAGCAATACGTTGCCGTTTAAAGTTCTGAAAGAACAAAGCCCTGTGTCCTTCCAATGGCCTTGCTATTGTAGTTACTATACTAGTAGTTACATAAAATGACATAAATTGAGAGCAAACACATAAACATTCAAGTAAAACTGCACATTTACAAAAAATCCAGATGTGAAATCGAGGACAAGGAACTCCTATCTGACCTTGTGAGGGATTACATGCTCCTGTAATACTTCAAACTTGTTATGCTGAGCTCTTTTCATCTCTAACTATAGTACCCAGATTTTGTCTCTGGAAGTTAAGATGAGAAGATGTAGCATAATTACATATCAAGTCAAATGATCCTGAGAAGTGTGCATTAGGAGAGGGTATAATGCGTTCTGCAATTTAACAAACAAAGCAAAAGACAGAAGTGCCTATGCTTCAGGACTGCGTGGTAGGTATCCAAGTTCAATCAGTGTATCCAGTGTCATTTTTTATCACTGCTTTAGGGTGTTTTTTTAAAACCGTTCTGATGATTTCAAACAAGAACTTTAGTAGAATTACTACGTTTTACATATAATATGAGGCTGCTCTAGTAAAAACATGATGCAGTAAATACTAGCCAACATTGACACTATTTGTGGGGGACCATTATAGCAGGTGTATCTATCTTTCAGAAAGTCTGACCCTGAATATAGTTCTATAGACTGCTACATAATAATGCAACTGTTAATTGTAAAATGATGCATCATAGTAATTAGTTTTTATTATTGCCATACACATTGCAACATATTATGATCCAAGAAAATAGTTTGGCAGGGGTCTCGGGATCTGCACTCATTAAGAAAGAGGTCTTCTTGTGAATGGGAACTTTTAACTTATTGAAACTACCTCTAGCCCATATTATCAGTGAAATTGTTTTGGAAATATTCCATTTATTTTTTTTTCCATGCAAGTACAGTACAGAACCATAATAATAATGTTCTGTCTTGAGGTCATCTCCTTTCTCCTCACCATCCATTGCAAAGGTTGTCTGGACAAATCACAAGCATTTGGGTCTAGTCACTAAACTGCAAGACGCTTGAGAGTTGGCTAAAAATGCAAGTTCTCTAATGAGATTTGCCTAAATAATATTCTTCCATAGAATTTAACAGCTACGAGGTTGTTACAGATCCCATTAACAGACATCTAATGTTCAGAAAGCAAACCAATGTAATATATAAAATGCCCGCAAGCTATCAAACTGTACAAAACCAGAAAACACCGCGTTCCTCACAGACATGATGCCAGCCTCTCCCATAACCAGCATTCTCTTGTATTCTGCTTCCTTAACACTTACAGGCTTTGTTCTTGCCAATTCACCCCACATCACCTCTACAAAAGTATACTTTGGCTGTTGACAAAGAAGCAATAGGCATAGAGCCTGGTTGTCAAGTAGGCACATGCATTCAGCCAGGCAGGGGCACATTAATTCCCTGTTCTACATACACTGGCTAAGGACGAACTCGAGGCAGACACACACATTCAAGCACTCTCTTTTTTTTTCGTTCGCACACATACTAGCACACACACACACACACACGCGGCTGTAAGCCTCTTGCCATCTGTTCCACCCTGCCGTTTGGAGTATAAATGCAGACCGTAACTCAGAGTTGCATCATGACTATGAATGCTGGGGAGGCACGTGGACTAGAAGCAGGCGTCTGCTTAGTTCATCTCACGTTTTAGACACAGGTTCTGGGAGGAGACAAAACAACAGAACAAAAAGCACTCTCTGGTGAATAATACACCATTATTTAAATACTAATAAAAAACAAAGGAGGAGAGCGATCATTTCTGCAAGGAGACATTGCATAGAATACGACTGATGTAGGTGCAGATCCCTGACATAATTATATATATATATCTTAGTGGTCTTAATTGTCACACAAAGTACTCCCTTAAAGAGAAACCTGTAAATATCTATTTATAAAGCAATTGTTGAGAAATATTGCTGCATTACTATAGATCAAGCAAAATTAATCAATGAATATAGCATATAAAAAAAAGCCACATATGGGTTGTACAGTGAACCCAGGGATAGGATTTTAAGTAATCCTCTTGGCATACATAATCGATCTATTACAAAGAGACTCATATTCCTATCTGTATGACACAATCCCATCTGTACCTCTGTTACTACAAGAGAATGAGGCTCTTGTTAATGTCCCAGCTAAGGGTTTAAGATGTGATCTCTCTGTCCATACAGCGGCATTTCTGGCTGGCACAATATGGCAAACGGGTTATGTGTTTGTGGTTGGGACGGGCTTCCTCTTGTTAAACTCAAAATAAGACACAGACTTGGCCTTTCTTTTTGCTCAATGTGTTTGCCAGGAGCAGAGGAACACACAGCGTTTCCGCCAAACTGTACAACTGGATGCAATTATTAGTAACTCTTTCTGCTCAATACACTCATTATTTTTACCAATTAAGGATTCCAAATATTTACCCCCAAAACACATTTGTTTGATTAAGTGAAATTCTCCCCCTTGGACTTGCTGAGCATGCCAATGAGAAACCCTCTGCATGAACAACAAGCCACCCCCTTTTGCACAATGAGTTCTAGCCGGTCTAAACAATAGACAACAAATCTGATCCCTGAAACAAAGAAGAAAAAGTATTGGTAAAGGCAACTAAATGGCACCTTTGAAAACTTGGGTGTTAATGAAAAATGTATTATACAGTCCAGTGATTGTATGATACATTTTTCATTAACACCCAAGTCATCGAGGCACCCTGGCACAGGAATACAAATCCCTAAGGTTTCAACAAGCCAATCAGTGACACAAAAAGTGATCCAATTTTTTGTAGGTTTAGTAAATTTGTTTTAACTATGTTAAAAAGTTGAGGAGGAGTTTAGGAGGCTGCCTGGCACACTGGAGAAAACTATAAATATTTTCCCATTTATGGTAACCAGTTAGTTAACACATTATTAACCAGACATCTCTAAACTATGATACATGCCCACTATGATGGAGGTCTGTTTTGTTACGCCAGACTACCTCAAACTGCAGGTAAGATTACCAGTTGGTCCTGCCGGGCCTCTAACTCTGCCTCTGTCCTCCATCTCTGCCTCTATCCCTTCCCCCAAAAACTGGATCTTGATCTGGACACCAAAAAATGTTGGGGTATGCAATTCCCATAGTTGCCATTGAGGCTACCCCAAAAAGGTTAATACATACAAAATAAACAGTCTTTCACAGTTCATGCGTGTGAACATGAAACTGATATAAAGTTTAGTTTAAATGCTAAACACAAAATAATAAACTCAATAGTGACATTTGATAATAGCAGCATGAAAATTACAATTTTGTTTTCCAGACTCACTTTAAAAAAAAAAAAATAAAAAAAAAAAACTTTACAGAGAAGAATAAAAATACACATTCATTAAAAAACCACCGAGGATGGATTTTTCTTTGCCTTTTACTGGATGAATACAAATATTTTTCAATCGACATGCATACTCAAATCTTGGTTCTTTGACATAAAAATAAACTTGTATATGGTGTTGAACTGACACTGACTTAAAGGAACAAAGAAGCAAAATTTGAGGCCATTCTTGTAATCTACTAAGCAATATTTTAAACTCAATATCAAAAGTATAACTAATAACATTATTGAATGTAATACCTGCTTTGCCACTTGAATGTTCAAATTCACTACCCATCATACTTTGTACTGGAGAGGAACAGGCAGAGGTAGAAGAGGCGCAGGATGCTGGTCGGCTGAGGTCTACCACTGACTGGTTCGATGGAGGTGGTGTTAGATTAGATGGTGAAAAAGGCTGGTGAGGTGGGCTTGGTGGGAGACCATTCTCCAGCAGAAACTCATCCAGGTCAACATATTCTATTTCATTATACGGCAGGGTACGTTCCCAAAGCAGGGATCCTAGGAAAGCACAGTGAGAGGAGCGCTGACCAGCCATTTCATCTTCTAGTTTTCTCTCCTTGTCCTTCATTATACCTTGAGGATAAGGCACATAGTATAATCAGAAGACAGACAAATTAAGCCATTATTATACTTTAAGTATTGTTTTCACACAGCAGAATCCATTGTAATTTTTTTGCAGGTTACCCAACACCTCATACCATACATAATACATGAGCTTTTAGAAACATTACAGCTACGAAAGTACAAAATGCTAAAAAATTGGAAATAAAAATATTTAAAATGTGTGTTTGCATGGCCTTACAGCTAAGACAGATCATATAAACCTTGATTATTAAGCTTCAGAGATATCACTAGAACCCACTAGCAAAGCAGGTATTGCTTGAAAATTGTGTATAATCCAACACACAAATAGTTTAGATAGCCAGATCTAAAATTGTAGTCGCTAACTGGCTCCTTACCCTAGGAACCCCCTGGCCAGACAGGCACTCATGCAGGATGATTGCAGCTGAACATCTAACAATATCACAAGAAGCGGAGGTTGCTGCTAAGCATAGATGCAAAAAATATGAAATAAAAGACCATTACTAATATACATAAAATGATTTCTATGTTTGTACTTTAAAACAATTTAATGAATTCATAACCCAAGCCATAAATAAGTGATAAGATTCACATATATATACGCACATTTATAGTAACATTCATTCTCACTGATGACATCTGCTTTTCATATCACACATAAACAGGTAAAAGCAACCAACGTCACACTGGATGGTGGTCTACATGCACAACAATGTTCAATTGGTGAAAGGTTGACAAGGGCTATAGTGTTCAACAGCTGGAGCATTAGTGGTTACGTGATATATTTAATTTTAAGATAACTCCTTGAGCCTTCAATAGGGCCAACACATAATTTTAGAAATTCAAAAGAGGATGAAATATTCCAGTTTATTCCTAGAATACGGCAGGTTTAGAGTCGTAGCACAGCATAAACGATATCAAATTCCTGACCAAATGATAATGCAAACCACTCTTAAAAATACTGCAATGAAAACATGGTTTGAGTAATTTTATAGGATATAAGCTAAAACTTGAGCATTGTGGCATATTATTATATTACTAGCTTTTGTGTCTCTCTCCCTTTTACCCCTTCCTCTTCTCTTTGGGCAGCCCATAACCCCCCTCTTCCTGTCGTACATAACACTATCTGGCAGCCCCCACTACTACACAACGTTATCCAGTACTCCAGAACAAGCCCTTAGATTGGACCTCTGTCTTAAATCCCACCCAGCAATTCCCAAAGTGACAAGCCTTTTTTATATCTATAGAGATGTAAATGAAGTCAACAGCCACAATTATAAGGCCACTTATTTGCATATGAAATGTTCTTCACTTTAACACTTGCATCAGTTTATTATATATTAAATAATGCGCAATAGGCATAATTACACTTTGCTGTGCGCAAAAATCTTTGAACACATACAAAATAGCACTGTACTAAATTAGTAAGGGGCATTCAGGTTACCCCCACCCCCACCGATGTATCTTTCTGAAGTGCTAGCTAATGGTGCATCATAATGCATACTAACATCACAGGGTTGGGAAATACAACCTTTAGCAAAAACCTCACAATGAACAGCGCCTACATAGTCTATAACCGACTCAATGTGTTCTTGTTAACAACGCTACATTGTACAAATCAGGAACACCCAGATGTTAAGGTGAATATCTACATAAAAATGTTTTATGTATTAGGGAAGCATTATTTTAATTTGCACAGAAACAATGTAATGGAATTTCACTTATTTTTCGAGTATGTTTTAGTATTTCACCGATTGGGATTATGAGGCCTTATTTCTTACATAGAGGCGGTTCAGATGATAAAACATGTGATAACTCCAGTTCAGGGTGAGAACACAAGTCCCTGTGAGCATCTGTATGGATGCTTGTGATGACCATAATTCTTACTGTGTGAAAGAGCCTGAGCCAGTGCAAAGATGTTGGGCTTGTGCCAATTGCCATGTTGCCCAGCTGTAAAAAATGACTGCCAAGGACATTAATTTAATGTTTGATGGTGTACAGCAGGAATAATAGGCAGACTCCTATTGTTTATTTCAGTTTTGTACAGAACGTTACATTTCTCTAGATGTGTCGTCCTTTATGGTCTAAAATACACGTGAACAATGCATATCTGTTTAAGCTGTGTATTCCATCACTTTTCCCTATTGCATCCAGTGTAGCTTCTTGGAATGGCCAGTATGATGTCCCATAGAGCCCCAATTAAAAATGCATATTAAAGTACCTTGCAGGCACCTTAAGATGCATTCTTTAGTTCAAAAGAAAAATCAATTCTTACAGAGCTGTTGCAAACCTCAAAGTTCCAACACTGCATGTTGGTGCCTACACCTGGTGTTGTTTTCACTTTCCAGAAAAAAAACACACACACACACTCACGCATCACACAGCTTGTAAGATAGTTTACTTTGGGAAAATAAACTTTTTTGTTTAACCATTCTTTTCTCATATCTTAAGGAAGAAAAGGAAAGTGGCAACTACATATGGGTTCTATCCGAGAAGCCACCAAACAACTTTATTCTAAATGTAAATAAACATATTTAGATTAAACAGGATGGAGCTTCTCAGATGGAGCCCATGTGCTGCTACCGCCACTATATGTCCCCTCCTCTGTTTCCCTTCTCTCTCTCTCCCCTATATCTTTCTCTTTATCTCTTCATTTTCTACTACCTATCTCTCCACTTTTTTCCCATCTCTTACCTTTCCCAACTGCTGTGGTCCTGCATATGACATCATATCCCAGTGCTCTGCACTTTGCGAGGGAACAGTGAAGCAGAGGTCTGTATTAACAGACCCTGTGCTCCCTTTATTTTGTGCCATTTAAAAAAAAAATAACCAGTTGCCCCAACATGCAGCCACATCCATACCTCTCACCTGTCTCACTAACTGGGTTCCGAGATGTACAGCAATCACCCTCCCTTACCGACACTGCACTACTGGAAATGACATCACTTCTCAGCAAGCTTCCACTGCATATTCTGCCGCTTGTTAGCTAGTAATCCACAAGATTTTTGAGAGTTTCTGTGAGAATTTGTGACCATTCATACAGTAGACCATTTGTGAGGTCAGGCCCAGCTCACAATCTCCATTCCAGTTCATCCTAAAGGTGATGATGGGGTTGAAGTCAGGGCTCTGTGTGACCAGTCACGTTCTTCCACACCAAACGCATCCAACCATTCATCCTCTATTGACCTTGCTTTGTGCACTGGAACACAGTCATGCTAGAAGAGAAAAGGTCCTTACTGAAATCGTTCCCACAAACTTGGAAGAATAGCACTGTCCAAAATGTCTTCGTATACGGAAGCATTAAGATTTCCCTTCACTGGATGTAAGGGGCCCAACCCCTGAAAAACAGTCCCAAACCATATCCCTCCTCCACCAAACTTTACAGTTGGCACAATGCACTCATGCATCTGCCGAACCCAGACTCGCCCATCAGACTGCCAGAGAAGCGTGAATTGTCACTAGACATGACACGTATCCCCTGCTCCAGAGTGCGGTGGCAGCATGTTTTACACCACTCGATCCGCCGATTGGCATTGTACTTGGTGATGGGAGGCTTGCATGCAGCTGCTCGGCCAAGGCAACAGATTCTCTGAAGCTCCTGCCGCACAGTTTTTGTGCTGATATTAATGCCAGTGGAAGTTTGGAACTCTTCAGCTATGGAATCAGAGAGTTGACAACTTTTACACACCACTTTAAGTGGTCCTCTGCTTTGTGGCTGTGTTCCTGCTGTTTCTAAACGCTTTCAATGTCCAATAATGGAATATCTAGCAGGGATGAAATTTCACAAACTGACTTATTGCAAAGGTGGCATCCTATCAGAGCACCACGCTTGAATTCACTGAGCAAATCAGGATGACCCATTTTTTCCACAAATGTTTGTAAATGCAGACTGCATGGCTAGGTTCTTCTTTTAAACACATGTTGCAGTGGGCCCGATTGAAACACTTGAATTCAAACATTAAGAGGCGTGTCCTCATACAAGACAAGAGTCTACATAACAGTTTTAAGATGGACAAAGCTTTAAAAGTAATATCAGGAAATCTGACTTTACTGAAAGGATAGTGGATGCAAGGAATAGCCTTCCAGCAGAAGTGGAGATTTAAACAGTAAAGGCAATTAAGCAAGCATGGGATAGGTATATGGCTAAGATTCATATAAGATAAGGCCAGGGACTAAGGTAAATATTCAGAGGTTGGGCAGACTAGATAGGCCGAATGGCTCTTATCTGCTGTCACCTTTTATATTTCTAACCTAACCTAGGTCTAATAGACAAATTAAACCCCAGATGTGCAACACCATGTGACATATTACACAGTGTCATGATTTATTCAACAAAAATGAACCAAAATGGAGAAGCCATGTGTGAAAAACTAAGTACACCCTTACTACTTCCATAGGAATTAAGACGCCAAGTAGCAGACAGGTGCTGCTAATCAAATGCCCTTGATTAATTGATCATCAGCAAGTGTGACCACCTCTATAAAAGTCGAAGTTTTAGCAGTTTGGGCGTGTGTTAACATAATGCCAAGAAGGAAAGACATTAGCAATCATCTTAGAGAAGCAATTTCTGCTGCTCATTTTCAAACAAACGATATCATTCTACAGTGAGAAAGATTATTAAGACACAGAAAAAAATAAAAATGTACAGCACTTGTGTATATGTGGACAGAGGCTCCACTAGTGTCTCACCACTATACAGATAATAAAATCAGCAATCACTCATAGAGGGTGCGCTTATTACTGTTTATTGAGATAGTATGTGCATGCGTATGTCGGTTGGGGCAGAATAGAAGTTAGAAAGAGGATGAAAAATGTAAAGAGCAGACAAGATAGAAAAAAAATCAGCAAGTCACATAATTCCTTTCACAGAAGGAAAGACCACTAGGGGAGCAGAGAAGAAAGGGGGAAAAGAGCTTGATTAAAGCATGAAACCCAGAGAAGGGGCCCAGAGCTCCTTAATACGGCCTTGCAGCTGTCCTCTCCTGGAAGCCTCCACTGAAACCAGAAAGCATCGGTAGGAAAACTAGCATATGATTGGAAGCACTCTCTCTGAAGTGACTGAAGCAGCAGCCAATATCCTGTATGCTAACAAAACATGTTCAGGTAGCATACATGTGATTGATGGCTGCTACTCACGTGAACTTCAATGTCAGCTCAGCTCCCTAGAATGAGAGTTCTGAGAATTGGACAGAGGCAGCGGGAGTAATTGTTATGATACTGAAGAACTCAAATACCTAAAGAATGCCTACACCTAAATGCACTAGATTCCATGCAGAATAGACTCCAACATACCCTAAATCCGGGAGTCCTCCTTTAATGCCAAACTAAAAGTATACATGGCTCACAGAATCTAGCTCACTGTTTTAAGGAAAGTGGTGTGGTTTTTAGGCCAGATATGTTCAACCTGGTAAATGTTTTTATATATATATACAATCTCCAAAATGTTATTATATGGGCATTATCATTTTCTTATGTAGAAAGGAAGAACATACTCCACACCTGAAATTCGTCATTTAAACAAAATATTTCTTCTGCATATTCTTAACCACCCATTCCATGCTACATAGTAGTGCCAACCCCCTGTATACAATTTTTTCCCCATGCATGAATACATTAATGTTCTGAAAGCACAATAAACACTTGAGAGGCATAACAATCTCTTCCACATGGCCTGTCCTGTCACCACCCCATACTACACGTGCTGCAGTAACTCATCCAGTCAGGTGTCAGCAAGGCAGGACGCAACATTGAACACCAGCTTCTTGCTCACCTGAAATGCACTCTACCTACACCCTGCCTTCCATGCTTTACAGGCAATGGTCCCTGTTATTGTGCAACTCAGCTCTCTAATGCCAAATCCTTGGAGATCTATCTACTAAACATTCACTAAATGTAAAATAGGTACATGTGATTCAGAGAACTACGGAAGAGAATATGAGCCAAAGAAACCTCTCCCAAAATAACTATTAACATTTCATGCATGCGATGTATCTATTGCTCCACAGTCAATTATAAACTATCGCAAGTTACGTGCAGAATTCAAAGCTCATTTTATATCATTTTGGGAATTTGTCAAATAAATGCACGTCAGATAATTTGTAATATTCTATTAAAAAGTCAGGACACATAATCTAAAAAAAAAAAAAAAGAGATTTTTCCAGTTGTGTTGTATTCTGCTGAGTCCTCAACAACTAAAAAGTAAAACAAGAAATGGAGAAATGGGTAATGTATTGGTCTTGGCAGCAAACTAATAGTATATATAACCAAAGAGATGGATTATATCTCCTGTTTATAGTTCCAGTAGCTGCTGGTAATTGCAAGCCATTAAAATAAGAGTTTGCAACATGGCTGTGCTGCTTCCCTAGTAATGTTATTTCTGAGATGCACAACCATACCAAGAATGAAGGAGCTGGAATCCAAATGATGAAAATTAAAAACAGGGGCAAGAGGCACCCAACACATCTGATGGACCCACAACTGTATAAACATCAAAAGTCAAAATGACAAAGGAGGAGAAACGTTACAAGAAGAAGTCATGATCTAAATGCAAGGTAAAGAACTTTTACTTTGCCTAACAGTGCGGGGGATAAATTGAACAGCCTCCCTCCCATCAGAAGTGGTAGAGGTAATATAGTGAGAATGGTACAGGGATAAAGTGATCCTGAAGACGAGACCAAGGACTGATTAAGATCTGAGTCTTGACATCAGGAAACGCTGGCAGACTAAGATGGGCCAAATGGTTTCATCTGCTGTCAAATTCGGTTTCTACGACAAGTGTCTCTATCACCCTTAAATACTAATTGTTATTATTACATTTTATTTATAAACATGCAAAAGACGTGTGAGTGATGTAACAATAACAGAGTGAAAATAGACAATAGAAATCTGACAATGACAACTTAAGACACACTGGTGCATGAGTATAAGAAGACCATGTCCTTTGAGCTTACACTCTATTTAATATGGTCAATAAGCTGCATGACACTGCTTCTTGCCACAACACAGGCTGCACATGATTGAACCCCAATGCCTTTTTATGTTTGATATGCAGAACCTACTAATCCTAAGAAGTGCATGCGATGCTCTGTATATTCTATTTTGGAAGTATGCCAATAGACAAACTAGATCCTAAACATGTCTAGGGGGGGCTTTAAACATATACTATAAATGAGATGATTCTATGATGATACAGTAGCAGCAAAAAAATATGGATGCAATATGAAAGAGTACACTAGCAGCAGAGGCGAAATGGTTCCAAAATATACAACTGCAGAGCAAAGGTGTAGGAATGAGATCTGTGTAGAATGCATGGAATGCACCTAAAGCCTTTAACCATACGAAGCATTTAGGACCCCCTGTCATCCCTGCGAAGGAACGAATGGCTGGCACACTGCTTTACCACAGCTGTCAGGGCAATTGCTGTACTTACAATTAGAGAGGTCCTTTGCCCTTCGATCCTGCCCCTTTATGGGGCCTTGCAGCAGGCTCTTCAAGCTCACCATCCCCGCCCCTGGCACCCCAATGGGAGGCGTAGGATGCAGCTGTTGGCCCTGTAGCTTTTCGCTGCCAGCCAGCTGGGTTGTTGGCCGAGCCATCTCTTCTGACAGTTTGCACGTCAATACGAAGCAGATGAAGGATGCAACAAGAACCCCCCCCCGACACGGGAATACCGAGCGCACGGCTACGAGACGTCTTCTTCGTCCTTAAAGATCAATGTACTTAAAAGCTATTTTTTTTTTTTTTAAAAGAAAAAATAATCAAGTGATGAAATCGAATGAGACACAATGCAATTCAAAAGAGGTCGCCACTTGAGCGAGTGAGCAGAGACCGCTCAGAGCCCCGGACACACGGACTTTTTCTTTTTGCTTGGGGGTGAAGGTAGTTGACCCATTTCCTGATCAATGGAAAAATGTTTGGCTTTTTTTCTTATTTTCCTCTGTGGCAGAGAGAAGATAGGAGGAGTCTGCAGCAGCTACATCCATGAAACTGAGACTTCCCGGGCAGCCAATCAGCTAGAAAGCTTGCGTGGGTTTGTTTTTTTTTTCCTCGTCTCCACCAGATATTTATTTATTTATTTATTTCCAGGGACCTTTTATTTTAAGAGCTCGCAGCGCGACTGCCTCAGCCTGCCTGAGTGTGTTTGTGTTTTCCAAGTTTCACTGGGATAGTCATGTGGCAGTGACATGGGGAGAGGCAGGTGGACCCTGACCTATTTTTACCCAATCAAACGCCGGTGGGGAGGTTCTTGACCTAGTTATAGCCAATCGGCATCGTGCGAAGGCGTGGCACAGGGGGTTAGGTACACATGGACAGGCATGTGTCACCTGGCCGTGCTCACTGGGACACTGATTAGAGGAGAGAGCTGATTATGTGTATGTAAGCGTGGATGTTTGTTGGTTTTCTTAAAGTGATACCGACTCAGCATGTGATAGGCGGGAAACAGAGTACATGCTCGTGAGGTAAATGCATGAAGAGGCGTTATGTGGTAGGAGGCTGCCCGCTTAGTAGCAACAATTGCTTCTAGGAGCTCAATGAACACGGGGAGGCTTCTTACAAGGAGAGGGTCATCCGTTCAATTATGTACAGTTTAACTGCAAACAATAAAATTGGTGATAAGGCATCAGAAGCAGGTAACAAATGGATTGTAATGTATTTACATAGCACTGCCCCTGCACAGCTGGGGCAGTCATTTTGCTATGACTTTCTTCAACATTAAATTAAAATTAATTAAACACTAAAACATTAAATGTATATATTGCTTTGAATATATGAATAGATTTTTTTTAAATCTTGTTTTACAGATATATACATTAAACACAGCTAGTATAAATGGGGTGGCGGAAAATTACCAGAAATATGTTCATGAGCTTGACCTGATTTTGAAGCCACCCTATATTTCTATATTTCATTTTTACTTATTTTAAAGTTTCAGATAATATTTTTCAACTCACACTTTTCCTAACCATATCTAATTCTCCACTTAACCTCTACCACACTAACATCACAATATTATTTTACAAAATAAACTGGCGGTACCGCAGACAGGATAATAATTATAATATATCCAAAAATCTCTTTGTAAGCAACATTTGGGGTATAAACTGTTTTAATTGAGGGTACCAAACAGTAGCGCACCTAAGGTGGGGCGGGGGGGGGGCGGTCTGTGGGTGACACCTAACCAGGAAGTACCAGCTACATCACAGGTACGGAAGGGGATAATGCAGGGCCATAAGACAACAACGTTGGGGTAGGTAACTACCTAAAAGAATCTGCCATCAACCTTATGCCAACCCAGCACTATTCACCACATAATCACATCACCACCACCTGCTACCCTGGAGAATACTTCAGGAGTTTCCATGGAATATCCACCACCAGGTGCAAAAACACATATGCCCTAACTATTCGATGGAACAAGAACTCACCAAAGCCTCACCATGCTGTCTCTGTGGAGGCTTTAGTGTAAAAAACATTGTATACTATAAGCCCTGACAGAGAAACTTAACCTCTCCAAACCTTTCAGAAAATTTGCCGTGAATTGGAACATTGGAGCATCAGCAGCGACCCCCTAAAGACACTCAAAGGAGTATACTGTAAAGCCTCACAGCTTCAGAGACCCCCACCCTCCTGGAATTACTTAAGCCATCTGATGAGGCGTACTCCTCCTCTTGCTCAACATCCACTGCCTGGGTACTCTGGTGCAGAAACTTGCTATGGCTAAGTAACTCCCCAAACCTGACCCCCCCCCAGAAAAAGCTGACAAGTCTTGAAAACATAGCTATGCTGACTTTCCAGTGCTTAGGACTCTTAAGGACCTGTCTAACAATTGATGGCTTTGTTGTATCAGGGGCCATTTTTCAGCAGATCCGATCATCTGTTTTGGATTCTTTGCCCCAGCCTAAGACATCATGTCCTGATCCTCTGCCTGGGTTCCGGTCTTCAGGTCAGGATCCTGGTTCTTCGAGCTCTGAAAAGGACTGGCACCTGGAGGAACCTGAATCTCCGGAAGAGGGGGAGCTCTCTGAAGAAACCTTTTTCTTTCCAGTAGAAGAGGTGGACAAGCTGGTTACTGCAGTGAGGGCTGCTCTAGACCTGGAGGAAGAAAAGACTTGTAAAGTCCAAAGGCTCCTGAAAGAAAGCTAACCGTCTCCAAAAGAGTCTCAAGGCTGTTCCCTTTCCCAGAAGATTTCTCTGAGCTGTGTTCATCTCCCAAAATAGATGCTCCAGTGGCCAGGGCCACTAGAAGATCGACTATTCCTGTGGAGGATTCCTCTCATTTTTGGATCCCATGGATAGGAAGGCAGATGGAGCAGCTAGGAGATCTTTTGAAGCTTAAGCAGCTAATTTTAAACCAGGGATTGCGGTGGCTTCAGTGGCCAGGGCTATTTGCTTGTGGCTCCTGCGGATTGAGGAAGAAATCCTAAGGGGTGCAAGAGAAGAAGAGGTTCTCCTGGGCATTTCAGATGTGAAGAGTGTGGCTGACTTCTTGTGTCCTTCTGCTATGGAATCCATGCGTATGGCTGCTACGGTCTCTGCCTTATCCGTAGTCTCCAGAAGGGCTCTATGGCTCAAATATTGGTTAGCAGACTCAGCCTCCAAGCACCATTTGTGTGGGATATCCTTCTCTGAAAAAGAGCTATTCAGGAAGGAGTTAGAAGTTTTGTTGGAGAAAGTCACTGGTGACAACTATTTTTTGCCTAAACCTAAACCTCATTTTCGTCCCAACCCATTTAGGGCATCTAGAGGTCAGGATTCCAGACCCCAGTCCAGATTTTGGGATAGGCCCTATGGTTCCAGATTTCGGTCTCTAAGAAAGCATGACGCCAGAAACATTGCTATAGGGGGCAGACTGAAGAGTTTTCTTCCTCAATGGGCTCTTTTTTTGTTTGGATACCTGGACCCTGGGCATCATTTCCAGAGGGTACGGTCTGGAGCTTGTCAGTTTTCCCCCAGAGCGCTTTATGATTTCTACGCCTCCTGTGGATCCATTCAGGAGAATGGCACTTCGGAACCTTGTTCAAGAGTTCGGGACAAAGCGTTGATCGCAAGTGTGGATCTCCGCTATCTCTAAAGCCTACCAAGTTGCTGATAAAGAACCTCCCTCTGGTCTCAAGGCTCATTCCACCCGGGCGGTCGCGACATCCCAACATGAAGCTGCTGGAGTTCCTATTGAGCTAATTTGCAAAGCTGCTGTTTGGGAGAGTGTTCATACCTTTGTCAAGCATTATCATCTGCAGCTGTAGATGATGCCAAGTTCGGTAGAAGGGTCTTGGAGTCTGTTGTTTCTTTCCCTTCCTAAGTGTCTTTTTTATATTTCATATGCTATGGGGAGTTACAGGGGAAATATTAAAATCTTACCTGAGAATTTATTTTCCTTTTCACGTCCCGGTAGTAATTTTGTTGCCCTCCCTAAATAAAGAATTTTTTGTTTTTTCCGTATTTGGTCTTTTGTATTCACTGTGGGTAGGGGGAGGTTCTGGGGGTTTAAATCTTTTTCTGCCCTATTCATATCGGTGGAGCCATCTCTCATATGCTACTGGGAAGTAACAAGGAAAATACATTTTCAGATAAAAATTTAATGTTTCTTTTTCTCATTGGGCCAGGTAGGGTTGAATAGTGTGACAGAATGTCCTTTAAAGCACAAGGAGTTAGTCAGAGATCTTTCAAAACCACTTGTCAGGGAGAGGGTAGCTAGTGAGAAGGGGGGCAGGGAGAGGGTAGCTAGTGAGAGAGAATGAAGAAGGTAGTAGTAGGAGGGGGCTCCTCCTCCGAAGGGGGATAGGGAGGGGGTAGATGTGTGAGAAGGGGTGAAGTGGGGATAAAAGTAACAAAAGGGGGGTAGTAAGTTATGAAATAAAAAGTGTAGAATGAATTAATATGTGGCATGAATTGTGTGGAATGAGTGAAAAATAATGAATTAAGTGTGGATGAATTGCTTAATATTTGTAGCCGAGCTGTTTGGGGACAAAGTTTGGCTCATGCTGGGCTTGTTGGGGACAAATTTGGCTCACTCTGGACTGTAATTTGTGTAATCTGAGCGCTGGTCAGGTTATATGTGGGGAATGTGGACACCAGGGCTGGCCTTTGGGGTGTGCAACCTGTGATCTATTCCTGTAATTTAGGGGGTTTCTATCTTTCATGCTGACTTTTTATGTGAATTCCAGTTGATGTATACCTGCAAAGCTGGGTTCATGTGTTGTTTTGTTGATCCATATCTGCTACGCTATGTTTCCATACATTATTTTTATATACCTGCAAATATAGGGTTTGTATGTCTTATTCAGTTAATCTATACATGCATGTGGGGATCTGATGGGGGAAAATGCTGCCTCCCCCCAGATTTTTGGGGGTTCCTACACCCATGGCAAGGTGCCCCATACCCCAGGGATTAGAAAGGGAAGGGTGTATTTGGGCCACCAATTAAATTTCTCTTCTGGAAGCAAATGTGATGTCAGTGCAGCGCGGGACCTACGTCACTGATCCACAGCTTTAGTTTTAGACTAACTTAACAGTAAGAAGGTTTGAGACACCTTACAGCAGGAGTATGTCTAGGAAAGGCAGTGGTGGTTGTGAGGGGGGTTGTTAACCTGACAGTTATTCCCTGAAGAAGTAGGTGTTACGATATTTTTTGAAGGCAAGTGAAAAATCTGATACATTGGGTATGGACATCAGCTTACTCCTTAAAAATACTTTTGAAAGTCCTTCTTTGGGGGTGTTTGGTCTCCAAACTAACCTACTTATTTTCCATGCTGGAGTCCTCACCAACAAAACTTTAACATTTTTACCAATGAAATGTGAAAAAAGAAAAAACCATGACATCAAACAATGCACACGAAAAAATGTCTGCTGATCCTAAATGTCATAATGTATGATTTAAATAGCATCATTCTTCTTATGTACAACTATGGTTCATTCATTCATCACTTTGCATATACAACTTGGTTTTCTTTTGTGTCAGTAGCTATATATATCCATTAATTCAGTTGCGTAAGTGTTAATTCAAATGCTACACCCGGTTTAAATGCTATAGGTATTTTGAAATGTCCAAAAAAACAAGAAACAAAGTTGTGCCCTAATAATCATGGATGCTTGTTGCATAATACAGTAAAATGAATTAACATCCTACATACCTGTTTTATTAGTTTACCTGTCTATATTTGAGTCATACTTCAATCAGTTTATGGCAACCTAGGAAAATAACTGTACTCCCATAAACAAAATACAGGTTTTAGGTCTAGTAATCCCTGAGTTGCTATTTCCTAGCATGAGCTAGCAGTTCTGTTACATAATTGTATTTCTTAGTAATGATATACTGTAGAAACATAGAATTGTACAACAGAGAAGAACCATTTGGCTCATCTAGTACCCCATTTTTCCTCTAAGGACTCAAACCCCAATCAATCCCAATCGCTTGTCCTATGCGAAGTCCCTCACTGTATTAGCCTCCAGCACTTCTGATGGGACATTGCTCTATTTATCTACCTCATGAATGTACGAACAGTGGGGAGCTATTCTCTGCTGCCTTTCGTGTCTCATAGTTCTGCTTCCATTTTCTCTTAAGCAAGGCCTTCTCATCCAATTGTCATTAACCTTACCAGGTCAGGAAAGAGTCTCAGCTCGGGGTTAACGGTTAATTCAGATTGCTGGTGTTTATTCAGAATGAGAACCAAGTACAAAAGGAAAATAGGGCACACAATAGTCCAGAGACGGATGAGTTACTCCAAGGCAGGTAATTAATATCTTTTGTTGCAGATAATTCATAAAGCAAAGCATAAGATAACGAACATGAAAGTTCATAATGTGAAGTCTATGAGAAAATCTAATTGGAGCTGCATATGAAAGCAGGTAGATGGGTATAGGCAGATATACACCGTTGATTACTACCTGAAAATTTTGAATGAGAAATTTAGTAAAAACTAGCGAAAATTAGAAAAAAACACCTAATATTTTTTATATTTTCCCTCTGAATCTTGTATATAAAATTTCAATACTTTTACAGGAGTACAAGGAGTGAATTCTGTTGTCCTACCCATTAGTGCCCTGATCTTAAAGTTTGTCTTTATTGCATCAATTTTGATCGGATTTGTAATTTTTTGTTGTTTTAGAATCTGCGAGTTTAACCAGAAAAAATGAAATAACTCATATTGGTTTGATTGAGCCAACCTAGATTTTTATCTTTTTTGATATCCCAATTTAGTACATGCATAAACATTGAAGCTTCATGTACCAGTCTCAAGTCTGGAAAACTTAGGCCCATCTTTCCATAACTCCTATTGATCATCTTTTGGCTCACTCCTGGCTTTCCGTTTTTTCCAGACAAATGAGAATAATAATTTTGAGAATCTATCCAAGACCCGACCTGATACACGTAAAGGAATAATTCTAAATAAATATAAAATTTTGGAGATCGTATAGGATTTTATCAGATTGATTCTACCTAGCCAAGAGGCCTCCAACAGTTTCATCCTAATCTAATTGAGAGGTAAGAACATTTAGTAAATTTTCATAATTACTCGAAATTAATTTTTTTTAGATCAAACATTAATCTAACCCCAAGGTAATCTATCCATCCTTTGGAACAGTCGAATCGGTAACCATTAGTAAGTAGCATATTCTGAGTTGATGAAAGGTAAGCAGTCATTTCCTGAGTTTTAGGTAGGTTCAATTTATAATTAGAATATAGACCATATTCCTGGATAGCTGATAGGGCCGCAGGAATAGAAACCTCTGGTTCAGTCATAGTAAGAAGGATATCATCTGCATATAGAGTTATTTTGAAGGCCAGTTCGTTTACCTTTACGCCTTCAATTTGGTGTGATGATCTAATCAGGGTAGCAAGTGGCTCGAACGATAAGCATAAAGAAGGGGGGCTAGAGGGCAGCCCTGGCGAGTACCATTTGCGATGTCAAAAAAAGTAGAATTCAATGAAGGGCCTGTCACTTAAGCGCTGGGATTACTGTACAGAGCCATTGTGCTCTTTTTAAAAGACAAATGAATCCCAAATGCATCTAGGGTAGCACTAAGAAAATCCCAACTAACTCTATCGAAAGCCTTCTCAGCGCCTAGCGCTAGTAAAGCTGAGGGAATAGAAAGTGAGTGTACTTGGGAAATGAAATCAATTAGTTTACAGGTGTATATTGGTATATTTTCTAAAGAAAGTCCTACTACTGAAAACAAAATATAATTTGTGTTGCTAAAATGAGTGAAAGAAAATCACAGTTGATCAAAGACATAATTTTGCTTTACAGATGATAAGGACAGGTTCTGGCAGGTTTGTTTCTACGGTAAGTAGGATTTTAGTAAACATTTGGTGCAAGCATTTCCTGAGGTGATTTAACAGGAAGTGTTAAAATACAAATACATTTAAGCAAATAGTTGACTTGATTAAGAGCTTTTCTTAGCAAAAAAATACCCAACAGGGAGAACTAATTAAGCCCTTAGGCAATCTCCTTAAATTGATGATAGACTGTACTGTTTCACTGCCATGTCATTGACAAAAACAAACAAAAAAACAGCTCATTGATATGGGCTGACCCTTTAAAAATTCTAAGATACCTTTATCTGTGTTAACTAGATAATAAAGCTTGCAGTACTGCGGACACAGTGAACATGATGATAATTCTTACATACCAAAAATCTCTTTGTGAATAACACAGATCTCTTTGTGAATAGGAAAGATTTTCACCTTGACTTCTAGAGCTGTAGCTCTCCAAAAACTGGATTTGTCAATGTCAATGACTAAATACGGGTCGGGACAAATATATTCCAACCTTACTTAGAGCCTGACCCTGAATTTTGCTTATTGCTAATTGCAAAACTTAAATGGACTTGAAATTGCCTTTGTTTCAAATTGAAAGGAAAATCAGATGGTTCCAAGGGCAAAATGCCAGTAAAGCAGCCTCTAGAGTGCGATACTGGTCCAATCAATTATATTCAAAGGGATATTTTACTTTGTGTGTGTGTGTGTGTGTGTGGTGTGTATTATATATATATATATATATATATATGAGGACTGACTAAACGAACAGTTCGTGCAGGAAAGCAATGTTACGTGGTGTGTATGTGATGAGAAAAATAAATATATAAAAAAACAGAACAGAAGATATGGTAATATGTGGTATATGAATAATTCACATGCTGGTGCTCATACATCACCCTAAGTGACAATAAAATACTAAGGTAAACGAGTGTTACAAGATACATGATACAATATCATAAAAGAGGCTAAACAATAAACACTGTCCATAATGAAATGTCCACAGGAAATACCTATGCAAATTATATTAAAAGTGTATTCATGTGTAAAAACAGCGTCAAAAAAACGCCAATGGAGGCAAACCACCAATCGGGAGGAAATAGTTCCTATCTTCAATTTGTCAAACAAAATGTTAAATAAAGACCATATTTCCGTGCTTTCTAAAGGACTGGGATTTATCCCAGCGTCAAAACCACAACCATTTTATACTGAAATAGATCTCTACAAAATTCAGAGAACATTGCACAGCCGTGAACATTTTAATAATCAACATGAATCGATTAAGCATCCTTTCTATAAAAGCAACAAGAAGGACATCAAAGGTATCAATCATTCCATCAAAATCTTTAGTCAAGTTGTGAGCTCAGGAGTACTGTCATCAGTTCGTTCTAAATCATCTTCCAACCTTTGGCAAGAGTTACGGCAAGAGTTACAAGATCTGCAATCAGACCCTACCATCATCGTCAGACCGGCAGATAAAGGCGGAGGCGTAGTGTCCCAAATGTACATTGATTATAAAACAGAAATAATGTCACAATTAAACGATGAAGAAACATACGTAAGGCTCACATAGACCCGTCCAGCAAGTTCCGTAAAAAGATACAAGACCTTACACAAATGGGGTTGAATACCAACAGTATAGACCAAACCACAGAGAATTATCTTGAAGTGCTCCATCCTAAACATCCTATACTATTTTATTCCTAAAATACATAAGGACAGCTGCCATCCTCCAGGAAGACCTATAGTGTCCACAAGAGACAGCCTGTTGGAACCCTCATGTACATACATCGATTTCCACTTGAAGGATACCATTAATGCTTTACCTACTTAAAGACACACCAGACTTTTTATCCAGATTGGAAGAAGTTAAACATCTTGAGGATTCTGACATCTTAGTGACACTAGATGTCAAGAATTTATATACCATTATACCACAGCAAGCTGGCATTCAAGCCATTAAGGACATCCTGATGACATAATCTAACTATAAAGGCCCCCCGTTGAGTTCCTGTTATCATGTTTAGATCTAGCTCTCTATATACACATTGTTCTTGGAACCTCGTTACTTTGTTTTTTGTATTCTTACTCTGGGTTGCTATGGGTTTCCTCAACCCTATTTCTCTTTGTGTTATGTTTATCATCAACTTGGATAGTGATACCAACACACACATATATCTAATGTTTGTCCCTACTCCTTGTAAATGCTGAATGGCAAGAGTAAAAAAAAGTAAAGAAAAACACCCACAAATTGTTGGACCCATCAATCACACCCATAACCATCCGGGTTTTTAGCTAATTCTACCTAATTTCACCAGGGATCAACCTCATTATCTGAGATTCATACAAATGCAGGAAACAGGAAATATTCATTAAAAAGCATTACACACTCTCTCTCACACCACTTACACATACACATTCATGCTCAAAGACTAACACATTCATGGTAACACACACACTCCCTCTCACACCACTTACATATTCATGCTGAAACACACATTCATGGTAACACACACTCCTTTTTCCCCCCAGAATGAACATATAAATACATAAAACCATTTATAAAGGCATACATATATAAATAAGGCATGGCACATGATACATAAAGATTTTCCATAACTTGTATTTATAATATTTCTTGTTTCATCACAGATTTCTGTTCAACCTCTATTATGTATTGGTATCTAGAAAGTGTATCGTGCCACCTTATACACAGACAAAATACGTCTTGTAATACATTATATTTATGGTAACCCTTATCCATCTAAATTTCCCTTGTGGCTTAATTTATTATATTGTAATCTATAAGGGATATAAGGTATCAAATTATGTATTCGACACACACTCCTCCTAACACCACTTACACATAGACATCCATGCTAACAAACAGACACTTACACATTATTATTATTTATAGTTTTATATACAGCTCAGTCCACAGAATAACCACACTGCCACATATTCCGCCTCCCCTTTCCTGTACTGGAGACATTTGTGAACACTTTTCGACTGGCCCTGGTTTAGCCAGCCCATGGACACTCTGGAACAGCAGAGCTAGTCTGCATAAAGTATCAGAAGGTAACATAATTGTCTTTTTTTATTGAATTTCCCAATATAAGAACCATGGAAACCATACAGGCATACATTTAAGGACACCTGCGAGTAAGGACATACTTGCAGTACAACCAATCCCCTGTTTACATCACTACATTACTTAGCCTGATCCCTGCTACCATACAAGGTTCCTGTATTGTGAATTCATGATTGCCCCCCCTCTAAAACCCTCTCCCCTCAATGATATATATTTTTTTAAATCAGGTAAAGGCATAGACTTGTTTCAACATTTATTTTTTCCCCATTAAAAAGGGACTACTGAGCTTTTGTGGACTACATGATTATTGAATTTAACCCTTTTTGTGTGCTTAAAGTACATTATATAATGTCACTTGCATGGGCTCCGTGTGCAATCTAGGTGTATGTGCAACCTCATTTACTAAGGGGGTGGGTGCTTATTATTTTGTTTCCATTATTTTCACTATTTGGTTTAGAATTTATGGTTAACTAATAGGGGGAGTTATTTTTTATGTGTTTACCTCTACATGATGTGATTTGATGCCTTGAAATCTATGGATATTGACTTTTCCTGAATAAAAAATATATAGCTTTTCCTAGGTAAACTGTTAACTGTTTACACATTTGTCTCCTAAAACTAACTATAGCAAAGCTAAAAAAATATCACCGGTACTTAACGGGTTAAAGATCTGTGTATTTTTACCCCTGCATTTTTCTTTTCATGCTGGTCATACTATTAAATCGTCTATTTTTTATATATTTTTCATTAAATTTTGAACTACTTTTCCAATCTCTCTCTTTCCTTTTTATTTTGTTTTTATTGAGTCTAAGTAGAGTTAGCCACACAACTAATACCAGATATTCATGTGATTCTGATCTTGCATTATCCCATCACATGAACTTTCTCATTTTATTTGAAAGAACTAATGAGGCTGTGTAGTGAATCAACAACATCCCATGAAACAGAGTACTAAGGTTGCAAGAAAAGCTTTAACTTACTCTTAATTTAATCGAAATCATTAGTGAAAGGGATATTTATTTTTGCATTTAACTGCATGTCATGATTGGCCTTTTAATCTGCAATTTTATGTGTTTTTTCCTATAGGGTCGTCTTATATTCAGGCTTTTTCTTTTTTCACAAATTAATATTCAGATTTTGGGGGGTCGTCTTATAATCAGGGTAGTCTTATAATCGAGCAAATACGGTACTTCAAATAGTTTTCATTTATTCACATTTTGGTATATTAGTTTTTCCAGACCCAGCATTGTATCATTTCCATTTAAGCAATCTACTTCTTGTTAACAGGTTATTAAGACTTAGGCCACAATCTAGCATTTTATTATATTGAAACTTGCGTTACCAACTAGTTTGCAGAAGACTTAGTTTTTCCAGCTTATAAGGATAGTTCAAATTGACTACTTAACCAAGGAAGTCATGCTTGAAAACACAGTGAGAAATTGTCAGGCATAAAAAACCTCAGTAGTGTGATTATGTTACTTTTATTCTAGTCAGATGGCGTTCTGGCAACCTTTTTTGCCAGCTATAGAAGTGTGAAGTTATGTGACAATGCATGATCATGAAGATATGTGATTAAAATTTTCCTCGGGTTTTGAAAAGATTTGAACACAGTGTATGTTAATCTGAGCGCCCTGAATAGTACGCTTTTCTAGGCCTGTGAGTTTCTATAGCAACAGAGTTCTAGATTTCAGGCAGATTCTAATACATTTCAGTGGCACCAAATAAGGCTGCTTGAGTTGCTATAGAAACAATGCAGGCCCAAGAGCCTTTGTTGGTATCTAGCACCAATTGATGTTTACTTGTTCCAATAGACATACGTGTATGAACTGTATTTATTTGTGTCTATTTTATGTAACATCAACATTTAAGTGCACATCACTAATTACTGCACATTCTGCGGTACGGAGCGTAAATTTTTTTAATACTGTATCAATGTATTTCTTAATTGGTTTTATCCCTACTTACATTATCACATACTCAATGCAAAAATTACAACCACTTGCTACAGATGAAGTATAAAGATACCAGTTACAAGCCAGTAGGTATGTAAAGAGAGATGGGAGGGATCTGACAGATCATTAAAAAAATACTTTTTTACAGATGCTTTATATTATAAAATCTCACCTTTTGAACTTTGTGTCAGCATTTTTTAATTCCACTCAATAAAGCAAGAGATTGGTGCACACCCAGAAAATACTATTTAAAAGTGAAATAAAAAAATACGTCATGACTCCAGGGTCAGGCAGTATAAATCTCTGGATCAACAATTATTTAAATTAAATTGTTGGATAAATCTGCTTTCTTTAATACTCTCGGTAAAGTGGAAAGTATAGAAGTTATTGAAATATGGGTGCAATAGAAGTTTACGTGAGTGCAAAGTGGAGCCACATAAATTTCAATTTTATCCATATTAAAAAAAGGACTTGCCATTGCACCCACTTTGCACCCACAGAATTTTCTATTGCACCCATATTGCAGATTGATGGACTTGCCACTTTGCACCTACTTTGCACCTCCATAAATTGCACCTGCACCCATGTTGCACCTAAAATACTTGTTTTATTAATTTAATAATGTGTGCAGGGATGTTTTACTTGTAAGCAAACAGAGATATTCCCTGCTGATGCTGCTGCTTTATGGTAATTATGGTGAAGTTACGTTGTTACATGTGAATAGTTGAGCAGATGAGTTTGGGCTCAGGCTCTATGTATGGAGATTTAACAGCCAAGATATAATGGCCAATAACCAAAATGGCCACTGCAACACATTGTAATGCTATTGCCAGTAACTAAAATGGCCACCACAAATGTGTGAAATGCCATATACAGACGGGGACGCGCATCTATGGACGGATCCATTCCAATATAGATGTGTTGCAGCTGGAAAAAAGTGTATTTCTTATATCCTTGCATTAAAGTTTTACAACAGATCTGATGTTATTAGGGTTTAAAGAATTAAAAGAAACAGTTTAACCCCTTCAATCCCCTATGGACTTACCGGTATCGGTGGATGTTCCCTGGTGCTGGGAAAGTATGGAAAATCTATATAAATTAGGTATTTCTGAAATCAGGACACCTGAATTGATAAACTTGGAGGTGATTTTCCATCACTTTACCTAAATTTGTGAGTATTCAGAGGGAAAATGTAAAAAAAATTTGGTGTTTTTTTTTCTAATTTTCGCTAGTTTTTTACTATATTTGTCATTCTAAATTTTCAGCTAATCATCCAACTATGGTATCAAACAAAAGCTCTATCTCTCCTTGAAAAAAAGAATATATAGTTTACACGGGTACAGTATTCACAGGAAAGGAGAATAATCGCTGAACCCACATAGCGCAAAAATGGCAAAATTGCTCTGGGACTTCAGGTACCAAAAACCCCTGGGATTGAAGGGGTTAAAGGACAACTGTAGTGTGAAAACATATGTCCTTATGAACAGGTTACCTTGTCCTGAAAAAAGATTTATAGGTTTCCACAGGTAAAGTTTAAAATGTTTATATGGTTATCACCTGAGAACAAAATTGGCCTGGCACTGGGTTAACTACATCACGGCATTTAATTATGTTTTTAATAAAGCAAAGTAACTAAAATTAGAAGGTGCATCTTTTTAGCCTTAGATTCCCATGTCTTAGTATTTAACAGGCCATGAGGGCCCAGTCCTGGGAGGCCTGCTAAAAGGGTGAATGGCTTACAGGATAAAAAGTCATCAAGAGACACTAAGGGATCTCTATATGTATAGCTTGAAGAAAAAACGAGATAAAAGAGATGTGATAAAATATTTACATTCATTAAATTTAAAACTAGAGGATTAGATGTAATTTAATAAAGTTTTACTTTACCGAGAGAATGATAGATCAGTGAAACAGCTTCCAGCAGAAGTGGTAGAGGTTAGCAGATTAAAGGAATTTAAACTTGTATGGTGTAGGTATAAACCTATTCTGATGAGTCTTACACAAAAAGTCTACTGAGATAAGTATACCTTTTTGCACAACACATTTTTCACTTATTGTTAAAAGTTTCTGAGTGGCTGGGGGGTAAGTGTATTGTGTTTGCAGCACAGTTTTAGGAAGGCACCTGAATCACTGTATTGTCACACAATTCTTTATATTGTGCATCTAAGATAAGACCAAGAACTGGTTTAGTTTTTTCCTGCCAGTACTAAATTTATAATTGTTGAAATAAAAGTTGTTATATTTTCTTTTGTTTGTGCATACTATGAGCTTGGGATTTGATACCCCCTTGTGGTTACACAAGAGTATTGCCCTGTCTTAGTTGTATTCCAAATAGTTCTTATCTGCTGTCAAATTATCTGTTTCTAATAATGCTTAATTAGCTAAAAATTTCAGCAAGTTTTTTTTCTCCTTTATATACACACTACTGTTCAAAAGTACAGGGTTACTTCACTGTTTTCATGGAAAATAATGAAATTTCTAGCTGTGCTAACATAATTGCAAAAGGGTTGTTTATGATCAATTAGCCTTTTCAACTTAAACTTCGTTTAGTGAAAACAAGGTGCCATTGGGACACATGATCAATTAGCCTCTGTATTCCTATGAAGTTATTCCATTAAAAAAATCAGCCTTTCCCAGGTACAATAGCCATTTACAATGTCTGCACTGTATTTCTGAAATATTTGCTGTTGTTTTAATAGACAAAAGTTGCTTTTCTTTTTATATCACAATCATTTCTTTCCAGTGGCTGCACTACCTATTATATTTAATCTATACTGGTTGGTCCTCCATGTCAAAGAAGGAGCGAGTGTGAACCAGAGCCAATCCATCTCAAATTTATCTTCTCCTTTTGTTGTTTTGTTTTTGTACACCTGTTTGCATGTATATGTGTAGCTATATTTGTATTAATTTAGATTTAGTTATCACTATATAATAATATATTATTTTCCTTCCAGAGTATTTGTTCTGTAAGGGGCCCCAACATTTCTGATGGTGGCCCTGAAAGGTAGGATCCTGCTCTAAACAGCTTACAGTCTAAAGTATTGGCCACCATGACACATAGTTGCAAATACTGCCCCTCAAACCAAAATAACATTAGTGATGTTCAGACCATATTATTAGGTGGGTATTTTGCTAAATCCTATTGGCCTTTGGTAATCAAAATTAGACACTATGTATCTATCAGATTTAAATATATAAAAAGATTAAATTAAATCACAATATATAATTTTTGTTTATACATTATAAATAAGTATAGTAGTACTAAATTATCATTCATACAATGTGAGTTTTTTAATGATGATTAATATTTTAGACTTTACCATATTGATGCTAACTAAAAGATGTTACCAGAAATATTTGTCAATATCAAGATCCCAAAAACTATCATCACCATTGGGTTCCCACAAAATGAGGTTCTCAAGACTAAGTCTTGTGATCTATATGTCTCTTGCTGTGATTAACAATAATTTGTTTGGTAGGTAATACCTTCTTATTGAGATTTTGCATACATACACTTAATAGTTTTATTTGGATCCACTGTGGTGTTTGTGTTCATTAATATTGCCTTTATTTGGTTAGATTCTCTGAAGATTTTTATGGATCATATAACACATTTTGTATTGGCCTGGATCAAGCATGGCAGCTAACATGGCTAGTGATTAGTTCTCTTGAATCAGACAATATGTTTCCCTGTATGACTAGGAGGTATGATGAGATGATGATATCATACATCGTTTTATATATATTTATATATATATATATATATATATATATATATATATATATATGATACCAATAATATATATATATAGAAGGGGGTGGGGAGTATATAGGGCAATATACCCTCCAGGTTGATGTCATGGCTCCCAGGGTGGGGAAAGATGGGGCAACCTTGTCCCACAACCCAGTGTGAGCCATATTTGTCCACAAATAGACCAGCGTGGACCATCTTTGCCCCCCCAAACAGACAAGCATAAGATATTCTTGTCCCCAAACAGCCCGCCCTGTGCCATCTCTGTCCCATAAGTGCCCTGCCTGTGCCATTTTGGTCCCCAAGCTCAAACACCCTGCTTGTGCCATATTTGCCTTTCCCCAAATACATCTGTGAAACACACAAACACTTATACAGTCACGCACTCATTCACACAATCATTAATTCTCTCACTCATTCACACAAATCATTTACACATATTCATTAATGCATTTTCAAAAATCATTCAAGCAAGTCATCTACACAGTTATTCATTCTCTCATTCATACACAATTCATTTGCAGTTTACTTATCCTGCTAATCTTTGTAGTTTACTTATCCTGCTGAAGTCCGGTGGTGGGAGCACGAGTCCTCTGTCTTTCTGCTCTGCATGGTGCACGCTGCTTCAAGGCCGAGTGACAAGATATGAGGTCATATTCCGGTGCTCAGCATGAAAGGATCCGGCAATCAGCTCCAAGCAGTTGATGTGGAGATTGCGCTCGTTCCCGGTCCAGAGACCTCCGATGGCCACCTCTCCGCAGGACGCCCCCCAACCATACAGGCTGGCGTCCGAATCAACCACAAAATCTGGAGTCAATCCGAAGATGGCTCGCCTGTTCCACGTGTCCATGTGGGACAGCCACCAGCGAAGCTCCAGCCGTGCCTTCGTCCGTCAGGGTAATCAAGGTGTCATAGGAGGACGTCTCGCGAAGGTGACGGGTCTTGAGACACTGAATAGCTCTGTAATGAACGGGACCTGGCAAGATAGCTTGAATGGAATCAGAGAGGAGACCTATTACCCTTGCCAGGTTCCTGAGGGAGACCAATCGACGATGAAGCAGTCTGCAAATTTCTTTCTTGATGGCCATGACCTTCGCTCGAGGCAACCTGAGTTGCTAAGTCACCGAGTCCACTGTGAAACCGAGGAACTGGATGGCTTGCGTGGGAACCAGAACCAACTTTTCCTCGTTTATGATGAAGCCTAGGTCTTGCAGCAGCCGAACCGTTAGGGAGGTATCTCGACGGAGGGTCTCCACATCCCGCGACATCCTGTCGTCCAAATAGATGATGGAACGAATCCCCCACCAAGGCGTGGAACTGAGGCCGAAGGGAAGGCAGGTGAACTGCCAGAGGAGGCCCCGCCAGCAAAATTGTAGAAATCTCCTGTTGGCATGGTCAACGGGAACCGTAAGATACGCATTCCCTTAGGTCGAGGCATGAGAACCAATCGTTCTCAGGAGATCGCGAAGGAGATGGATGCCCTCCATTTTTAAATGTTGATACGTGACATAACAATTGAGAGCCCTCAAATTGATGACGGGGCCAAACTCTTCCGATTTCTTGCAAACCAAGCAAGGGGAACCGGAAACCTGTTCTATGGCGCCCTTGTCGTGTAGGGAAGAGAGTTCGGTATGAACCAAGGCCACGGCGCCGGGAAAGGGGAGGAGGGGAAGTTTGACGAGGGACAGAGAGGAACTCTAAACGGAAACCACTCACCGTCTGAAGGACGCAGGGATCCGAGGTAAGGGAGGACCATGCAAGGGAAAAATGGGCGAGCCGACCAGCGACCGGAATATGAGGAACAATGGAACGGAGTCTTACCTGATGTTGACTTCCCTCTGGTGGACGAAAAACCTCTACCTATGGGACCTCCTCGAGGGAACGGGTAGCGGGACTGTGATCTGTAGGTGGTTGATGCTTGCGGAAAACGGGATCTGGAGCCAAATGAGGCTGATCTGCTGGCGGCACGACCCCTCTGCCGACCAGCTCTGGGGGAAAAACAGGTCCCGGGGTGAAACACCCGTCTCAGGTTAGCTTATGCTTTGTTTAGAGACGTGAACATATTAACGTGTTGGCTCAAGTCTTTCAGAAATCGGTCTCTGAATAATAGCCCATTAGCATCCGGGCCCAATTCTTTGGGTGCCAGGTCAGCCAGCTTGGCGTCTAGCTTAAATAGATCCGCTTTGCGTCGCTCTGTTGAAATGGCACAGTTAGCGTTTCCTAACAGGCAGAGTTCTCTCTGTGTCCAATCGTGGACCAACTGCGGGTCTGGAGGTGATCCATCAAAGCCTCGTCCGACATTTGAAAGATCTGGGTCAGGGGACCTGAGACATCCAGAAACTTGTCTTGAGCCGTACAAAGGCCTTGCTCTATCCCTTTTCGATGGTCTTTGCCGTTCCTTGTAAGGAACGTGATGAAAGCCTGATCAAACTCAGGAGTGTTTAAGAGTTTAGCCGGAATGGTGGGATGCAGACATTCAAAACGGAGTCTCTGGCGGACTTCCTTATAGAGCAGGCGACAAAGCCAGAAACAAAGAAATTTGGTGATGTGAGCAGACGGTGTCCATTCTGCTGAACGCGGATGGCACAGAGCTCTAGGGTCAAACAGAGGGGTGTCCAGCTCATCTGTGACCTCGAACGGCTGGTCCTGAGTGTTGGGAGTGGTCTTGGGCCGTTCAAAAGTAGGATTGCGCTCTAAACCAGGAGAATCCAGAGTTGAGGCGCCCGCACAATATTCATCGAGCACCTCATATTCCGCTGTCAGATCATCAGTTGGAGAAACTGTAGGAGGAGCCAGACTTCTAGCCTTCTTAACTTCTAGCCTTCCCTTGCCTTTTCCAGAGGTGGAGGGAAGTTCAGCCCAGGGCCGTTTGTGTGAGGTTTCGGCGTCCATAGAGGAGGACGACCCGCCTGCATCCGAGCCCTCAACCCCAGTAGGGGAGGCAAGAGGTTGAGTAGGAAGGGAGGCAGCAGGTAGAGATGGAGTGGAGCCAAGCCTGGAAGGCGGCGGGGATCTGGGTCTCAGCATTATCAGCCATACCACCAATGTGTCTGTTAGAAAGAACACAAAAGGAGGGTAAGTAACAGGCTAATGAGGGGGGTCACCCATAAGTGAGAAGTGGGGGTCACCCACTGGAGGAGTATGTGACGTGGTGAGGAGATCACCCAAAGCGTAACGGGAGGCACCCATATAAGCAAAAGCAGACCAGCCCGGCGGGCTACAGTAGAAAATGTTGCAAAGCGCGGTAAAAAGGCGGCAGGTGTACCACACGTGTAGTTAGAACGGACGTGACAGATAACCCACCAGCCTCTGCCGCAAGGTTAAAACGGCAGAGAACCGCGTAGTAGAGAAGGTGGCCGCACGGCTGGAAAAAAACAGCAGGCGCGCTGTGGAATAAAAGAAAAAACATTGCGAAAGGAACAAACACACGCGAGACAGCCTAGATAACCGGCTGCCCGCGTGGAGGCATACAAGGAAAGTAGCACCACGCTGCCGTCAAAAAGTCGGCGCGTGAGGCAAATAGAGAAAAAACAATTTAAGGGTGACGTGGGGGAAAGGAGCAGCTATAACGGACAGGTAAGCAAAGAAAGGCCAATGTAAGGATCTTTACAGAAAGAAATAAAACTCAGAGGCAATGTAGCAAGGCATTGGAAATAACCCAATAAGGCAATATGAGAGAAGATAAAACCAATGGAACATACTAATGACATATAAATCCTTGAGGATAGGAATGAAGATAACGAAAAAGAAACCAAGGACAAAATATAAAAAACAATATGAAAAATGACAAATGAGATAAAATTTAAACAATCCCATATGGGGACACACAAGCCAAGACACACAAGACCAAAAATACCCAATTTAGGGTAAACCAGATTATGTAGAATAAAATGGAAGGTTCTCACCTGGAGGCTAAGCAGCAAAGAAAGAGGAGGAGTGACCAGTGGAGACTTATATAGACCGTTATGTCTTTTCTGATTGGTTGTTTTCTTGTATTCTTTGTTAACTGTTTTGCTGGTGGAGGTTAACAGTAAAGAAGGTTTATGCAAAATATGAAGCCTCCTGTCTTGCTATAAAAATGATTACATTATAGCAGATACATTTTTTTACCATTACAACAAATTCATCAATGTCATATAGGACATATTTCTTGGTCCTATCACGTAACACTGATTATTTCCACAAGTAATACATGGATTGCAGAGTTTAAATAAATTTGAAGTAGCCAAACCTCCAGTGCAGAAGGAATTTCTCAAATACAAACTACTCTAAAAAAAATTATATTGATGATATGAATATAGAAACATTATTGGCTCAGAAAGCAGTCTTTAGAGGTTTATTTATTCAACATACCTCTAAAATCAAAAGATTGAGACTAGAAAAGCAAGTTATTTTGGAATCTCAATTATCTACCCTTAGATCCATCCAATATCTTGCCTACAGATTAAAAACGTCAAGCTGAATCAGCAGAATTACATAGATACCAAACTAAATTAGCTTTGTGGTGCTTAAAATATTGATATTATGAAAAGGGTACTAAAGATGACCACTTCCTTGCTATTGAGAAAGAGAATGGTCAACTCTCGCAAAAAAAAAAAAAAAAGTATTGCAGATACATTGCCAAGCTCTATGAGAATTTATATAACTTGCATAAAGATGTTTCCGTCCCTCAACCAAACCCCCCCAAAGAGATGAAGTTGTTTTTACTAGATCTAGAATTTACATAAGCCTGTAAGGGAAGTAGATGAAGTAATTAAATCTCTCAAACCTCATAAATCCCTTACCCCAGATGGATACTGTAATTCCTATTACATGACTTTTAAATCATTTTTACTTCCTCACCTAGCAAATCTCTTTAATAATTTTCTATTAAAGGGCAACATTTCTAAAGAAATGTTATGAGCCCATATAGTTACCATCGAAAAAAGTAAAGGACAGCGGGCTCAACGGATGGCAGTAAAACATTATTTTTGCAGATAGCCATAAGGCATCATAAAATTGCTCAATTAGCAGTACAGACATGTACACGGTGTCGCACCGGATAGCCACCTAATGCATTTTGTGCGTTAAGTACTTAGTCACCTATGTGATTATGGATTACTCTGCTCTTGACAAAATTAATTAATAATGATCAAGTAGGATGTCAGGCTTCTAACAATGCTAGAAAATGTATAAATATTATGCAGATTTCAAAAGATAAATAAATGCTTGTAATTCTATCTTTAAAAGCATAGATAGATTATATTGGAAATATATTCCAGAAGGCCTTAAATGATATGGTTTTCTTTGGCCATAATGACTTTGCATTCCTCCCAAATGGCTGCTGTTTTGAATACTGGATTCCTATCCAGAGATTTCCATATCATAAGTGGAACGAGGCAATGTTGTCCATTGTTTTCACTACTATATGTTAGCATTAGATCCTTTAACTATAGAGATATGATAAAACACAGAAATGTTTGAACTTGCTGAAATTAAATTACAATAGACTGTAACCTACCACCTGAAACTGAATATAAGGAAAAAAGAAAATTTGATTTCTAGTGAAAATCTCATTTATTGATTAGGAATTGGACTAACAAATTCTATTACACAGCTTGTACATATAAATTTAAATGCACAATGGTCTTCCATTAAACAAGCATATAAAGCAAAGCAAGAATTCACTGCATACCTGGTGAATACCAGTAAAAAAAAAAAAGTATCCTAGCTGGTATTCCCTATAAACTATTGGGATATATATTTTTGGCTGCTAAAATTGCTTTAGTCAGAAACTGCAAACAAATATTACACAGGACACATTCATTCAAAACTTAGTTTACTTATTTGATCTGATACAGGTTTCTTTTTCTACAGATATTCAAAATGGAAGAAAATAATATGATATTACTATCTACTAATATCCTCTTGTTATTCATCTGGAAACCAAAACAAAGATATGTATAGGTTAACAAATGTATTAAAATCTTTTACATATTTTATATACTTTGAAGTCTGCACTCTGAAGGCAAGTAATTTCTTTCTGTGACGTACCTTACTACAGCCTCTTCAGCCACTGAGGAGAAGGTGGAAACCCCCTTTGGTGCCTCCTCCATGAATAAGGGGGAGACTCCCTTCTCCACAACCTAACCGGCCACTGCAGCGAGGGTGGAGACCTCCTTCCACTTCAAAACACAAGTCACAGCAGGGAGTGAGACCCTGTTCCATTAACCTACAGCAGCCATCCTCTTCTTCGTCCACATGCCCTAAAGCACATCCATCTGTAACTGCATCCATTTATAAAGGAAGATTAAGTGAACACCACACAAGATGGCCACAGATTTTGACGGAAGTGACGCATCACAATTTGGCACCAATTTAAAAAATTTAAGTTCTCAGAAACCATTGAACCTTGCCCTCTGATGGTCATGTCTATGTTATAGTGCTAAGTCCGTTGTGCACGTTCCCTGTACAGTCTCTTGTGTTTGATCCTGGTTTGTTATTCGTTGATCCTGACCACTGGTACTCTGAGCTTGCTCCTGACTTCTGGCGCCCCGACCTTGGCTTGTCCTTGATTCCTTGTCCTCATCCTTGTGGTCCTGCCTGGTATGGTGTCTCCAACTATTCTGTGCGTAACACTTTCTTAGTTTTTAGTTAATTTGTTAAATTAATATTTCTACTTTCATGTATGAAATTCATGGAGAAATTCAGGTAGAGCAGCAACAGTAACAACTATCAGGGAATAACTATGGAATCAGTCCTTGGATCTTGAGTCATCTTTGTTCTTGTCCATTGAATGTCTTCTCATTGTGTAGTGTGCCATCCTCAATACCTCATATCTGTCAAATTGTGAGTTTCTCAACTAGTCCAGATGGTAGTTACAAGTGTCATTTTTTATTAATGGCCATTGTATTGTAAAATGCTAACAAGTCCCAATCACAGCTCAACAGTCAGCTTTTATTTCAATTTGGCAGCTTCCATTGATGTGGCAGCAATGTGACACTATACTTATTTACGGTTGCTGCATCTAGCATTACTCTATCTTTGTCTTGGAATATCATGCTTCACATGACTGATCCAATTTTATGCAGATTAGGTTTGGTGCAAAGATTGGCGCAAAGTGCCTGTTGTGATGGTATGATGTTTGTTTTGTTTTTTTCCACAAATGGAAATAAGGGCAAACCAAATCACAGCATACAAAGGCAATAAGTATGCATTAGTAACATTGGAGTCCTGAGATGTACATACTGATAGTAAGGACGACATATTTAACGCAGGCATAAGAAAAACCATGTAAGAGGAGCCAATATGAAAGGTACAGGAGACCGGTAGCCCGGTAGCCCCATACATCGCCCGAATACAAGGAAACCCTGGAATCGGGGAGGACCCCTTTAGTGTTTGAAGGCATTTTCTGCCTCTTTTTCTTTTTCTCTTTTTCCGTTTCTGCCTCCAGAACATATTTTAATCTAGAAACTCCTTGTTGATTTCCCATGCCTTTTCTATAAATTATCACTTAACATCCACCAAGCACCAGCTCTCATTAGATTTTATAACCCATCTGAAAATTCAAAAATCTTTTGAGTACCTTTCTTAATTGGTTTTTTTTATTTTTCATTATACAATGATTTTGCTTCCTAATATGCAGCCTCATGAAAACAAGTTATGAGGTATTTTAGATGACTCATTTTGTATGTACTGTATAGTTTGATTGTTATGGTGATGTATAATAAATAAATATGGGTTGAGTGTAAAAAAATCTGAGGGAGGGGTGTGTGGCATTAAATGTGCCTAAAATAAAAACACCTTCAAGACACAAACAAGACAATCTCCTTTCTCCCTTTGCTCTCCCATTAGAGAGCATTAAGGCCATTAGATTCCAAGTTGTAGAATTCTATAAAGTAAATATAAAGTTCTTCCAGCTGTCATGAGGAACTGTTCCGTTTGAGTCCGCCCCCTTGAGCAGCATGTCACGTCTTCAAAGGGGCAGGACGAAGAGCAATTGCATCTTGGTGTGCCGGTGCTGCAGACTTTTGCCCCACATAAAAGATGCCCCCAGCGTTCGTGCGGCCGTTTAGTTAAGATTCAGGGCAGCCCAGGACGCAATTGCTCCCTGGCCCAGCTCGCCCCTGGTTGTGCTGCCTCCGCCCCGGGCAGAAAAAAATGAGCCCTCCGTCGCTGCAATGTGGGACGTGTGGCCCAGTTGCTTATAGGCAACGGACCGGTACAAGTCCATGGCCCAGTGGTTGGGACCCCTGGTTTAGGAGACCTGATAATGACATCTAAAAGGTCTAAGAAAGCCGTCATTAAAGTAAATGAGTATTTTACATCCCGTGTGTCAGGGTCCAGCAGTAAGGATTCGCCGCACCGGAACGGGTACGGGTTCCATCACCGCTGCATCCATCTTCTGTTCTTCCTCAGGCATGTGTTGCTAGCTTAACTTTATTGTTCCCATTCTGGGAACACTGTGTGCATGCTCGGAGACTGTCCCGCCCCTAGGGGCGGGGCGTAGCCGAGCGGCAAGTTTAAAACCTCAGTGCTCATTTATTGTGCTCAGTTATTGTGCTTCCCATACGTACCTTCTGAGTGCTCTCTCTTGCTGATTATTTTCGTGTACCAGACCCTGCTTGCCTTGACTCCTCTACTTACCTACCCTTAGTGTACCAGACCCGGCTTGCCTACGTTTATCCTTACGGTTCCTCCTTGGCCTTGGCAACTAACCGGCTGCTTCACCTGTGTACCGATTTTTGGCTTCTCTTTGACTTCGTTTTTGGGACTGATTATCTATTTCCGTGCCTGTTTCTCCTGCATACTGGTCTCCGTTCCACTGCTGTCGCTGCTGTCCAGTATCCCTGATACCGTGCTGCAACAGAGGCCTGGGACCGGGGGGTGTGTGTGAAGGAACCAGCGGACGACGGGGAGTAGAGGTAGGTTCCTGACACTACTCTAGACTCTTTTGCTATTCACAGTAGGATTAAATTATATATAGATCAACCTCAGACATAGTACAACAAAACTATTACAAAAAAACAGAAATTACCGTATTGGCTCGAATATAGGCCGCACTTTTTCCCCCCAGTTTAAGTCTTTAAAGTGGGGGTGCGGCCTATATTCGGGCTCTAGCGCCCGACAGGCAGCAGGGTTAGGATACAGCAAAAAAGTATTAAAAACAGGAATTTTACTCACCGTAAATTCTTTTTTCCTTAATATAGTGGCAGTAGTATAGTATAGTGGCTCTTCCTTAGGGACAAGGATCTGAAGTACAAAGAGTTAAAACCCTCCCCCTTCCCTAACGCCTCCTCCTCCTTACCCATAAGACCACACCGGACCAAACACAGCCAGTAAGTACCAAGAATACAAACATGCTTGAAAAATATCTTTAATGGTAGACAACATGAGGGAGGGAAACATGTACTGCCACTATATTAAGTAAAAAAGAATTTACGGTGAGTAAAATTCCTGTTTTTCCTGGCATATAGTGGCAGTACACATGGGATATAGCAAGATAACCAAATGGGAGGGGAATACTTAAGAGGCCACTGATTGGTGCATCCTGCGCCAGAAAAAATGCCACAGAGGAGGAAATGTCTAGTCAGTAATGCTGGACAAATGTATCGAAGGAAGACCGGGTAGCTGCCTTACACATATTTCTTCAGGAGATGAGGTCGACTTTCCAAACCTAGACCCAGACATAGCTCTTGTGGAGTGAGTCGAAATATGGGACAAGTTGACTTGCCTGCTGCTTGAGTGAGCTAGTCAAATGGTCTCTGTAAGCTACCTCAAGATGGCTAACGTGATCTGAATATCTACCAAAAAAGGACAAATAATTGATCCATATAGCGGAAAGCAGTGGTGCGATCTGTAGAAATGTCTAGAGCTCTTTGGAGCTCTTTGTGCCATTCTCTTCTCTGGAAATACCTGATCCTGATGGAAAAATGGTGACCATAGCAGCTGAAGACAGAGCTAGTAGTTACCCAGTTGCCTTGAAGTAAGAGCCACCAACAGTGCCATCTTCAGTGAGAAAAACTTTAGAGACTTCTTCCAGAGGTTCGAAGGGTACAGAATAGAGAGCTAGGAAAATCAAGGTCAAAAACCTAGGAAGGAAAAAATCAGACTGTCTGGGGGTTGCCGAATAGTTGCCGCTTAAAGAAATGCCTGATCAGAACATACAAGGCCAAATCCAAAAGGAGAAAAAGACTTAGGGCCGATACTAGCCCTTTTGAGGTTGAGACATTAAGACCTGCTAAGAATTTGTCTTGCAAAAAAAACGCGAGGACGGAACAAGTAGAAATAAAAAAAACCTGCATAACCAGGAGAGGAATTTCCTCCAAACCTGAAACCTCCGAATAAGGAGGACCTCAGCCATGTCATGGGAAAGTCCATTATCTCTAAGGATAATCCTCGCCAAAGCTAGGCCATCAAAATGACCATCTGATGGAATTCTGTTCTCCACCAGCTGGGACGAAACTGGCAGCTCCCAAACTCTTGAGGCCATATTGTTTAGCTCTGAGAACTAAGTCTGTATTGGCCAATATGGGATAGATGTTAAGACCCTGGCCTAGTCCGTTCGAATCTTGAGGAGGATACGTGGGATCATAGCAACCAGAGGAAAAATGTAAGCCATCCTGAATCTCCATATCACTGGCATAATATGCAGCACCAGAAGGTTGACCCATGAATACAGAGAGGCTAAAACCCAGAAGATTGCTGTTGTCTCTGGTTGCCACAGGGTTGAAACCTGGACCATCCTGGACCAAACTAGAACCAGGATGGAGAAGATTCTTTTGTCTAGGGAATAAATCGGATCTGCTGATGTAGTCTGCAATACAATTCTCCCTTCCCCTGAAACGCATGGCTGACAAATCTTTTGGTTTTCTTGAGCCCAACTTCTTCCGAGAAGGCCTGAAGTTTTGGAATCCAGGTGCCGCCCTGTCTGTTCATATATGATATTATGGTAACATAGTCGGATTGGATTCTTACAGCCTTCCCTTTAGCCAAGGACTGAACTACTCGAGGTCCAAAAAAAACGCTTAAAGATCTCGATAATTTGAGGACTGGGTAAGATTGTTAGTGACCGCTTGCCTTGCCTGAAGAGGTAACCAAAATGCGCTCCCCAGCCTGTTTTTAAGGCATCTGTGGTCAGAGTGACACACTGACGTTGATGAAAGCAAAGACCCTTGCTGAGACGATCTGTCCTCTTCCACCAGTTTAATTGGGCTTGGACACTGAAGTAACACTGAAGTGGCAAGGTAACAGAGTCTGTCTATATCAGTGGCAGGTTGGGCGCTCTATATTCCTAGCATGAGGGGGTTAATTGCTGGAAGTCAGCAGGTGGATCCAATGAACCTGCACTGAGACATTTAAAGGGTGGCCGTTAGAGGCATTAGTTGTCTGAAAACAGGGAGAGAGGCAGTAAAGCCAGAGGTCCTAAGACTATGAAAAGGATATGGTCCAAAGAAACATGTGTTGTGCTGTAACTACTTTATGACTGGGACTGGATTAGCTGGCCAGTTTGTATAGGTAGTCTCCAAGATAGAGTAGGATTTGTTTCTTTGTTTTGTTTATTTACACTGAAGCTCAATACTGTGGACCTCAAAGAAAGCTACAATAAACCACATTTTGGTTTTATTCTGTTGGTGTTGGGAGTTTTAGGATTGATTCTTTTAGAAGGGTTGCACATGAGACAAAGTTTTAGATATCCCATGTCTGCAGGTTTAAGACAGCTGAACCGGGCAGCTTCTCTGGCAACTCTTTCACATTCACTAACTGGCTTGAGAAACAAAACAATACCAGTGATGATTTGACTGTGAAAGTTCTAAAAAAAAAAAAAAAAATAATGTTTCACAAGAATGTGGCTTGTGTTGGCCATTTAAAGGCAACTCGTCCGCACTTTGTTTCATACTTGGTAACAATGCATTTATTGCCTAAAATGATTTCCATCTGCAATGATCCTCAGGATCCAATTGTCTAAACAGCTTATGCCTTACAAATGTTAAATCAAACAAGGCCTATTTAGATGCTGTGTTCACAACCAAAAAGCTCTCCTGGCTACTGATTCTTTGGCAGATACAACAATTATAAAAGGCTTAATTTCCTAAATTGACTAGATACTTCTGTATCTGGTTCTCCCATCCAAGTGCTAACCAAGCCCAACACTGCTTGGCTACCAGAGGCGTATCTACTGAAAATAGCGCCTATGGCAAGCACTGAAATTGCACCCCTGTCCAAATATCTAAAACCCATTTATTAGACCCTGCTGCCGATAGCAGGTATAGATCAACACATTAACACACAAACCCAGCTTTGCATGTATAGATCAACTGAAATTTACTTGTGATCTCAGAAATGAAGGTATATATCAAATAAACAGAATCAGACATACAAATCCTGTATTTGCAGGTATACAATAATATATGAAACGTAGTGTTGCTGGTATAGATCAAATAAATACATGGAAACAGCATTGCAGGTATTAATCAACTGAATATGACATAATAATTTACGGAAACACAGCATAGCAGATATTGATCTACAGAATAACACAAAAAACCCAGCTTTGCCGGTATAGATCAATTGGAATTCACATAAAACCACTGCATTAAAGGTATATTTAAAACCCCCTAAATTACAGGCATAGATCACAGGTTGCACAACCCAAAGCCAGCCCTGGCGTCCACATTGCCCACATAGTACCTGGCCAGCACCCAGATAACACCCATAATATTTGTCGTCTTTGCCCCCAAACAACCTAGCACAAGTCACTTGGCACAGGCAGAGTGTATATGGGACAAAGATGGCACAGGCCGGACGTCAAATTTCGGCGCTCAGCATGAAATACCGGCACTGGGACGGAGGTAGAAGCCTCGTGGAGGAGAATGAGGGGCTCCGAGCGGTTGCTAGGCGCCCCTATCTCTCCTCTGCATCCAAAAAAAAAAGACAGCGTTTAAAAGCCGCTCACTGGCGGCCCTTTCAAATGGTGCCTATGACACGAGCCTAGATACGCCTCTGTTGGCTACTGAGATCAGACGAGATCAGGTGCATACAGGGTGGTATGGCCGTAAGCCTAATGCCTGTTACCAGATGCCTAGAGCTCTAGCCACTGAAGCACTAGACAATTGGAACATACTCCTCTTAGGCAACATGCAAAATCCTTTGGATGCTTCTCACGGATTACCTCTTGTAATCGCCTGGAGAGTTCTTTATAAAATTTCCAAAACTCTTGTGGAGGAAGGAAAGTTTTATCCTCTCTCATCCTCACAAGATGAGCCTGAATTAGTAGATTTTTAACACCTGGTATTCCCCTGGTAGGGATTACTGTGTACCGTCAATGTCTGCCTTAGTATATAATGATAATAGTTATCTTGTACTACCGTCAGTGTCTGCGCCAGTATATAATGATAGAAGTTATGCAGTTTTAAAGTGTGTGTGCGTGTGTGTGTGTGGGGGGGTGTGCCACATACAGGATCCGCCCCAGGTGCAAAATACTCTAGATACACCCTGCTTTTGAGACCTCTAATATATGCTCATAACAAAGTAGGAGCAAAAAAGACAAAGAGCAACACAATAGTGAAATATTGCATAAAATCTTGATTATTTAAATATGCATCAGATGCACTCACATGTGATCCAAGATTCAATTGGCACTTCAACAGTAAAGTAGGTGGATATCTTCTTCATGGTGGAATGACCTTTAATACACACCAGGAGTAAGTATGAAGAAAAAACTCTTCTCTTTAGTATCACTATATAATTCAGCCATGCCACAAATAAAGTTAAACATATAAATAACATTTTTTTCTAGGCAGTCAAAAGAAATTATTAAAAACTGTATAAACAAAAAGTAAAAGGTCTAATGAGATTTGCTGCAGTTCCGCAACGCGTTTTGCCCTTTCACGGGCTTCTACCAGGCGTCCGCTGCACTTTTCGTTGGTCTTCTTTATAGTTCTTATCATGTAGGCACCTCAGGGTTCTTCGTACCCGAGAGTGATGACGTCATCGTGCAATCTTGTAATCACGTAGGGAGAAGTCCTCAAAGTGACGGACATACACAGTACCAAAACTGTAGTTCTCATATCCAATTCAAAACATAGCAATTTAGATCATGTAGTTATAAATAATAGCATATGTAATTGATACAAATATAACAAAGTAATATATATATATATATATACATACAGATATGTTGGAAACATATGCATGTATTTAAATGTGGAAAAAATATATCTTTTTAAAAATATTTTTTCCACAATTAAATCACTTATTTTATTTTTATCACCATAAGCGCATGAATCAATTTTTTTTTTTTTTTTAGTTTATCTTTGAAGGTAACGAGGGGTTACATAGCAGCTGGGGAACAGGTTTAGTTAGTGCACCAATTCAGTACAGAATACAGGTGTTTTTTTCGCTAGATGTCAGTATTGCATTATATTTCATGCTCTCTAAGCTATGCAATCGAAGGGTTCTACAATTTTCAGAGACATGTAGATTTAAAGAGATGATATGCTATTAAAGATAATTTTTAAGTACATACATTTTATGAATAATTACAACTTAAAAGAAAATGAAACACTGTCCTAGTATGGTCAAAAGAAATAACAAATATATTGGAAATGTTCTTTGTGACAGTGACAAAATTGGGGGCATGTCATTGTACATAAACAAGTAATTTAAAACAATGTCCAATGATTGTTCTATGCTTTTTCATCTTAAGTATTTTGTGTTTCCAGGAACCACATAAACAGTTTTGTATAATGAAAAATCCTTCCTTAGATCCAATTTGTTTGACTATCATCCTATCTCTGCTTCCTTTTACCTCTTGGACAGATTGTGTACAATCGCTTTACTAACTTCATCTCCGCCCATTCCCTCCTCGACCCTCTACAGTCTGGTTTTAAATCTCTTCTCTCTACTGAAACGACTCTTAACAAAAGTCTGCAATGACTTGTTCTCTGCCAAAGCAAAAGGTCACTTCTCCATTCTCATACTCTTGGATCTCTCTGCTGCTTTTGATACTGTTGACCACCACCTTTTTCTTGACTTACTTGTTTCTACAGTTATTTGAGATACAGTTCTCTCCTGGATGTCTGTTCTCTCCTGGAGAACTGTTCCTTCTCTGTCAGCTTCTCTGGCAAGACATCATGACCTTTTCCACTTTCGCTTGGTGTCCTCCAAGGTTCAGTCCTTGGCCCTCTGCTGTTCTCTCTTTACAACTCATCTCTTGGCAAATTAATCAACTAATTTGGCCTCTACCCCATTCCCTTAAGATTGTAGGCTTGCGAGCAGGGCTCTCTCCACCAAATGTATTGGTTTGTCTTAGTCTGTCATTTCTAGTCTTGTACATTAGCTAAATCAGCTGAAACCCCCCACCGCCCCACCTAATATGTTTAATTAAACTGATGAACAAACAGAAAAGCACAAGCTATAGGTAACAGTTTTCAGTTTCCTTGTTAGCTTTTTTATATGAATCTAGTACAGCATTTTGGAGCTCTATACCCTGGTATACACACAATATATGGACAAAGGTATTCAGACACCTGACCATAACACCAACAGGGACTTTGATGACATCACATTCTAAATACATAGACAATAATATGTAGTTGGACCCCCTTTGCAGCTATAACAGCTTCCACTCTTCTTGAAAGGCTTTAGACCAGGGATCCTCAAACTCGGCCCTCCAGCTGCTGCAGGACTACATCTCCCATACTCCTCAGCCAGCCCCTTAGCTGAAGGAGCATTATGGGAGATGTAGTCCTGCAGCAGCTGGAGGGCCAAGTTTGAGGATCCCTGCTTTAGACAGATTGTTTCTGTGCAGTGGCGTCGCTACAGGGGTTATTCCTTGCCCCCCTGCCGAATTTGGAACCACCCAACAGACTGCCCAGGACAGTCCCGCATTGGGACTTTAAGTCCCGGGCAGCCTCAAATGCTTTTTTTTTTGACGTGCAGGAGAGAGAGGGGAGCCTAGCAACCGCTCGGCCCTCCTCAGTCTCCTGCACGCGCCACGGCGGAGCAGGAAGATGGAAGCCTCGTTCTCCGGCCGTAGGACTTAAAGGTGAGTGAACTACAAAGGGGGAGAGG